>PVJL010007343.1:0-79453 GCA_004026885.1 Lyroderma lyra | reverse complement strand
CAGCTTTTCCCCAATAAAGCTTGTCACTGTCACCCGGTGTTTCGGCTCGTTTCTATCAGTTACCAGTGTTGGTGTCTTTTGAGACCTCTCTCCTTGGTTTATGCATAGTCATCTTCTTTTGGTGTCTTGATGTGGTCTTACCTCTCTGTGTTGATGTTCTAATTTTCTCTCCCCCCCCCACCCAATCTTTTCTTCTTATGAAGACCACTATCATATTAAAGTAGGGCCCATCATAGTAACTTCATTTAGCTTTAATTATCTCTTTATAGACCTTATCTCTAAATATAGTCACATTCTGATAAACTAGGGGTTAGAATTCAACACATACATTTTGAAGGGGAAACAATTCAGCCTGTATCATCAGTGTAAGTAAATCAATCTCTCTCTCCACCCCTCCCTCTCTCTCTCTTTCATTCTTAAATTTTATCTCCATAGTTAGCCACAGTCTATATATTGTACATTTAAGTTTTTCAAGATATTATAGAAATCAAGATTCTATGCCCTGCAAATACCTGGAGATATTTACTAAGCTATCTGAGTAATTTCTTCCACTTCATTTGCAGGGTGGGGGGCAATAAGGGAAAAATTCCGTAACCCTTTAGCAAATCTATCCCCTCAAAAGTTGGTTTTTGGTCTTCTTTTTAATTGTCACTTTTTTATACCATTGAGGTGAATACTAGGCCAAGAAAACTTGATTTTGCAAGTTTTCTATAAATTATCTTCATATCTCATGTTGAAATATCCCACTAATTATTTTATTCTTAGACTTTAGAGACTCAGCTACATTGAGAAAAAAGTTATATTTTAGTAAATAAACTTTCTCACCTTTTAGGTATTGAGAAATAGACTTTCTAAATCCTTCTATTTCTCCAAAAGATTTGAGCAAAAAGAAAGATAGAGGGACTGACAAAGACCATTATGTTTACAGAGGCCCCAAAGTGGGTCCATAAAATTTTGTTCTCTTCTGGATGAGTTCTATAATTGCTTCTTAACACTCTGAGGGTCTGAAAATTTACTAAAATTTCAGAATTTTATTCATTTATTCAGTATTATGGAATACAAAAATCAATTATTTAGGTATTATGAAATACTAAAATCAATTATTTAAGATGAATATAAAATCAATTATTTAAGATAATTTTTTATTTAAGATCATCTGCGTAAGATGGAGAGAGTGCTGCAGACCTGAATGAGAGCAAAGCCTATCACCTACACACATACACGCACAGACACACACACACACACACACACACACACACACAACTTTGGCAGTATACAGATTATGTCTAATATTTTTTGGAGACTTGGAAGAGAAATAAAGATCAATGAAGGCAAAAATTAACCAGTAATATTTTGGTAGTAAATCTATATACGAGGTCTATTCGGAAACTATGCAGTCATGTAATATGAAAAATAGGGGCATATATGCCTGGATTATTTTCAAACGGCACTTGTATACTGTATATAAAAACTGCCTCAATGGTAAGAACATAATTCTTTGATTTGAAATACAAGTAGCTAGAGGATCGATATATAATATTTTTTAAAATTTTATCCGAAAAGTACTTTCCATCATCAAAAACATAAACTTATTTTATAACAAAATATTAACTAACCAGTTGTCTTTTGCATTATTTAAATCTAGGAAATTAATATTTCCTAGTTTCCAAATAATAAATATAAAGTTTGTCCAGAAAAAAAATTCCATCATAAATGCCTTTATTTTTCATATTATATGGCTGGATACTTTCTGGACAACCTTCATACATTACATTTAAAGACAATTCCACCAAGAAATAATAATGTAAATTATGCTCCTAAACATTCTCCTACACATGAAAAATTACAAAATGGAAACTAGACTCCATTTCTTTTTTTTTTAAATTCATTTTTATTGTTAGACGTATTGGGGTGATATCTGTTAGCAAGGATCACATAGGTTTCAGGTGTACAATTCTACAGTGCATTGTCAGCTTGTTGTATAATAAGTTCACCACCCAGTGTGAGTTCTCTTTCCATGTCATTTCTTTTATATAATACAACTTTTCCTTATTTATATGAAAGAAACAGCTGTATGAGAGTTGTCCAGAAAATTGTCATAAATGCCTCTCTTTTTTCATATTACATGGCTGTATACCTTTTGGACAGCCCTCATATACATGTTTAGCATTTAAAACTTGAACTTTTTGTCACTAATAAGTTCTTTTATTTCTGTTGTTGTTTTTCCATTCATATATTTTTAAATTACTTGATTAAATGATTAATTAAATGATTAATTTTGTGTAAATATCACATTATATATCAATGCTTTTAAAATATTATTTTAAAAAATTTACTTTTCTAGTAAACAATCTAGTCACAAAGGCCAGTTCAGTCACTTCTACTCCTTTTATTCATATCCAATTTGAAATAAAGCAGCATTTTTATAGCATATATTGTGTTTGAGAGAAGAAAAGAACTTGCTGGACTCAGCTGAGCTTTTAAGCAAAGAATAAAATAAACAGTTTTATTATGGTGAAGATACAGGCATTAATATATTTACTTTAAAATTATATGTAATAACTATATAATACTAACAATTGAATTGCTTCTTTTGCAAAGGCAGGGATCAAGATACAGCAGAGCTGATGAATTTATACAGTAGTAATGCCTAATGTGTTGCCAATAATTAATTAAATTGCAGTAACTGTACCAACAAGCATCTGAGCTATTTAGTGGATGCTTCCTAGTAATGTGTTGAAGAGATCTGCCTGCTTCAGCTCAAACACCCAAACATAAATTCTAATAGGCTTGTCTGAGATAAAAGAAGCATAGTCACCAATAAATGAAGTGAATTTCAGCAAGTCCCCACCCCTTGCCTTATTGTTTATTTTCATCTTTTCCTCCCAAGTTTCACAACACAATAAGAAACCTAACGAAAAGTCTTGAATGAAGATAAAAATCAAAGATATACTAAATTTAAAGTAGTTTATTTCTTTTTAAGTGATGGAACCCTGCAGTCTATTTCTATCATATTCTTCTACAATGCAAAGAGAATGTAAAAATGTAGTGTCCTTTTCCCCTTCCCCCCAAAAATGTATTGTGTAGTTGTTTGCTCTGTGGATTATCACAACCAAAATTAGGTAATTACACAGAGTTTACAAAGTCATTTGTAGCAAGTAGTAGTTAGCGACAGCTTTTCCTGCTATTTTTTTAATGGCCTTCATATTGTTTGAACTTTAATTATTAGGAAGGATGATAGCAGAAATTATATCCATAGGACCGAAGATTCACCAATCTATTTAATGAGGAATAATTGACAACAATAATAGTATGAATTTAAATTGTAAAATATGATGATTTCCAAGATTAAAATAATTAAGATATACATCACATCACACAGTTAACACAGGTAACACTGTTTTTGTATTGAGAATGCTTAAAATCTACTCTCAAAAATTTCCAAGTATAAAATAGATATATTATTGACTATAGTCACCATGCTGTACATTAGATTCGTAGAACTTATTCAATTTGTACCCTTTAGCCTATATTGTACCTCCAGTTCCTAGAAAGCACTATTCTATTCTCTGTTGCTGTAAAGTTGGCCTTTATTATTAAAATTCCAAATATAATTAATCCTGCACAGTATGTGTTTCTCTCTGTCATATTTCATTTAGCATAATGTCTTCTAGATTCTTCTATATTAAGACTCACCAATGTTGACCATAAAATGAGCTTTATTTAATTGTAAATGAATGAATAATGGGAACATGAGTTGATACCAGACAGATTTTTAAGAATTTAGAACCCATCAAAATACCTCCACACTGTTACTGAGAGTCTCCAAAGATTGCTGCATATGCAATCCTCAAAGGTTTAGCATTTATCCAGACACAAACAGGAAATTCAACCAAAGCCATGCCAAAAGAAAAATTTAGAAGTGGCAAACATTTTAAACAATAATTTTTAACAGATTGTTCAAAGTTGTAATCCCCCCTCTATTGCAAATATCATTTTTCTTCCATAACTTCCCTTTAGCTGAAGTGGGTCCCCCTGCTCTGGATCAGCCCTCTGAGGCACTCTGCTTATGTCCAGAATTTCACTAAGTCTCTATGTAAGTCATCTCACAGTTTATGGCTCTTTCACTTCTAACCATTAAAATCTAACAAGCTTACAGAACTCTTGAAATACATAATAGACAGGTTACTTTTACTCTCTCCCCTAAAGCTCTCATTATTCCTTCTTTACCAATTAAAAGTACTTGATTTTTATTCATATATACAGCTGTAACCTATATTTAGGAAAAAGAGTGAGGATTAAATGAAAACGGTGTCATTACTAAAAATATCCGTGTGCTGATTAATTTCTAATTTTTATGTCTACTCTCCATTCCCTCCCTATCTTGTTCTGTGACACTCAGGCTAACCTTTGTGGATTGTATCAACAGATGCATTTTTGGACTTAGATTTGATTAATGAGAGACAAAAAGGAGGGTGAGATCATATTATCCATCCTGCTCACTACCTCCTGGACAGGTCAGAAATGTTGACAGGGTCTTTCTAGCAAAGTCCACAGCTTTTATCTCATATAGCTATTTTCTTTGATTTTTAAGTAATTTTATTCTTTTTTTTTTTTGTCTTTAAGTTAAGAGGTTGCTAACAGTTCTCACTGTTACTAACCCTAGGATTCTTTATGAATGCTTACTGGTTTTTTTTGTAAACTCTCTTCAATTTCCTTGTTTGAATGTGAAATCTGTTTCCAGCAAGAGAGAACTGCCAATCTCTTTTCTCCATCATGGAACCAAATATGCTCTACGATAGCATGCTAGAAAGAAACGATGTAAGATAATCCAATCAAAATGCTGTGGTGTCATTCGCTACCACAGCTAAGGAGCTCAGCCTGGGTTCTCAGGAAAGACTGCCTTCTCACCTTCTTCCATTCACTGAACTCTTTTCTTACTCTGAAATTTTCTGACTTAGCTGATTAAAAAAAATGTTAATTAGCTTAATTTACTGCATCCTTTATATCTCTACAAGTCATTTAATATGAAATAATTTATTAATATTTGGAATATCAGATCAGAGAAAAAAAAACTGTTTTCTGATGAGAGATTCATATTCAAAACCCTAAAGGACAGTTTTTGAGAATGTATCACAAATAGAAAAGAACCCAGTCCCTTCTTGCATTGTGGAAAGCATTGAGTTCCTGAATATTTTCACCAAGAATATTCTTCAGAGATAGTCGATCTTTGGTAAGGGAGAGAGCAGGCACAATCACAAATTTTGATATATTAGCCAACTTGAAAAATAAATGAGATAGAAACAAAAGGCCACTACTAACCACTTAATTCCCTCTGTGAGAAAATTTCCTTGGTAAGCATAATGCCCAAGGCATGCTATAGGATTTAAATAAATATTTTAGAAGCCTACTTAATATATGCTAAAATGAGTCATCTTCCTTTTCATTGCTCTACTATTCCTAAGTTTTATTCCCCAAGGATTTCTTTACATGGAAACGTATTTTTTCAACTTTACAGTGTTTTACAAATTAAGTTATTGGAAAACTTTAATAATAAAAGCAACAAGAAAAAAATGGGTAAAGGACTAAAATAGACGTTTCTCCAAAGAGCACATACAGATGGCCAATAGACATGAAAAAAGGCTCAATGTCACTAATTATCAGACAAATGCAAATGAAAATCACAATGAGTATTACCTTACACCTGTGAGACTGGCTATCATTAGTAATCAACAAAAAGCAAGTATTGGAGTGAATGTGAAGAAAAGAGAACACTTGTGCACTGTTGGTGGGATTACAAATTGATACAATAATTATGGAAAACAGTATTGAGGTTCCTCAAAACATTAAAAATAAAACTACTGGGAGTTCCCTGGTGGTGCAGTGGCTGGGCTTCGGCGCTGTCAGCGCTGTGACCTGGGTTCGATTCCCAGCCAGGGAGCTACCCACATAAAAAAAGAAATGAAAAAAAATAAAAAATAAAAAATAAAACTACCTAATGGCCCAGTAATATCATTCCTGGATATTTATCCAAAGAAATCCAAAATACGAATTTGAAAAGATATATGCACCCCTATGTTCAGTGCAGAACTATTAACAATAGCCAAGATATGGAAATAACTGAAATGCCCATCAATAGATAATTGGATAAAGAAGAGGTGGCACATATACACAATAAAATATTAATTACTCTGACATAAAAAAGAAATGGAATCTTACCATTTGTAATAACATGGAGGACCTGGAGAGTGTTATGCTAATTAATATAAGTCAGACTGAGAAAAACAAATAACATATCTCACTTATATGTGTAATCTAGAGAACAAAACAAACAGAACAAACAAAACAGAAACAGACTCATAGATACAGAGAACAAACTGATAGCTACTAGATAAAAGGTGTGTGTGAGAGGGGTTGGATGAGAAAGGTGAAGGGATTAGTGAGTACAAATGACAGTGACAAGAAAGTCATGAGGATGTAAAGTTCAATATGGGAAATATAGTCAATAATCTTGTAAAAACTATGTATAATGTTAGATGAGTACAAGACTTATTTGGGAAACCACTTCATTAATTATACAAACGTGTAACTACTACATGCATACATGAAACTAATATTGAATAATATTGACTGTCAACTATAATCTTAAAAAATAGTATCATTCTTTTCTGTTTCATTTAAAATGGTATTTCTGGTCAACTTTGGGGACATCAGAGACATACTGAGAAGACTGAGTTGTTTGGCTTTTATGCAAGGGATGGAGGGACACTTGTCATTTTACCTTTGTCTTTCTCCCATGCAACTGGCAGGTGGGTACTATCTTTCCTGTGTTGCACCCTTCCTCCATGCTCATGGCTAAATCTCAATCTGACTTGGTCTGATAAGCTCTCTTAGCAACACCCTGCTGACTTATAGAGACCCCAGCTACACCTAACTCCATACCATGGGAGGCTTTATTAGTGGCTAAACCTTAAGGGAGCCATCAGCTGGCAATAGGTCTCTGGCTGTCCTGGCTTTTTCTAGAGCTACCCCAGGCCTGGTATTGATGGCAGCCATCCTCAGTTCACAGTGTGGTCTCTCCTATGTGCCTCCAGATTTAGCGCAGGCAGCAAACAACCACAAATCACTTTGTAGTCCTACCAGGTAGTCCCCAGCTGGTCACAGGCAGTGGCTTACCTGGGCCTGCACCAGAGACCCTCCCTAGAGGCACCAGAAGAAATATACTTGGAGACTGACTCCAGGCCACATTAGACCACTACCTAGTTAACCCCACAAATGGCATACCCAAATAGTGATCTTGGCAGGCACCAGAGCCGGCTGGAGCAAACCCTTTTCCATGGGGTAAGCCCTCTGCACAGCAGCCCATAATCTGTGGATGTGGCCAGTTCCCACAGCCAGTCAGCCTGAGGGTCAACCCCACCCACTGAGGTGCCAATAGCAATCAAAGATCAACTGTAACAGGAGGACACACACAACCCACACAAGGAACACTCCTGAAGCACCCCATGCAGGTAACCAGAGAGACTATGGAATGGGGCCCCACAGGGCACCTAGTGCAGAAAGCCACATGGCAAAACTGGAAGATATAGCAGATCTACCTAATACATAGAAACAAACACAGTGAGGTAGCCCAAAATGAGAAAACAAATAAGTAAATATTAAATAAAAGAACAAGAAAAAACTCCAGGAAAAAAGAACTAAACAAAATGGAGGCAAGCAACCTACCAGATGCAGAGTTCAAATGCTGGTTATAAGGAAGCTCAGGGAACTTGGTGAGAACTTCAACAAAGCAATGGGAAGTGGATAAAATGACATAGAAATCATAAAAAAGAACCAGTCAGAAGTGAAGAATACAACAACTGAAATGAGGAATGCACTAAAAGGAATCATTAACAGACTAGATGAAGCAGAGGATCAAATTAGCAATTTGGAAGATAAAATAGCAGAAAGCTGAATGGATAAGAACACAAAACCTTTATATATGTGCCTACAGGAGACTCACTTCAGATTGAAAGACACACAGAGACTGAAAGTAAAGTGATGAAAATAGTTATTTAATGAAAATATAAACAACAACAACTAAAAGCTGGGGTAGAAATACTTATACCAGGAAAAAAAAAGACACTTTTAAACAAAGGCTATATAACAAGAGAAAAAGAATGATCCAGTATTCTCACTTCTGGGTATTTATTTAAAGAAACCCACAATGCTATTTTGAAGGGACTTGTGCATCCATATGTGTATGTTCATTGTGGTAATACTATTTACAGAAGCCCAAATGTGGAGGCAGCCTGGGTATCCTTCAATAAAGGAATGGATAAAGAGGAGGAGGTACATATATATCATGGAATAGTCTTCAGCATGGAAGGGAATGAGTTCTCGCCATCTGTGGTTGCATCAATGGATCTAGAGAGTATTGTGCTGAGTGGGGTAAATCAGAGAAAAACAGATGCAATGTGATTTTTCTTATAAGTGGAATCTAAAGAACAAAATAAACAAATAAGGAACACGGAAACAGATACAGAGAACATTTTAATGGTTGCCAGATAGAAGAGGAGTTGAGAGAGTGGGTGAAAAAGAAGAAGGGATTAAGAAGTATAAATTGGTTGTTACAAAGTAGTCATGGGCATGCTAAGTAAAGCATAGGGAATAGAGCCAATAATATGGCAATAACTATTATAGTGCCAGGTGGGTAAGAGTCTAGTCAGGGGAATCGTTTCTTAAATTCTATAAATGTCTAACCACTATGCTGTACACCTGAAATATAAAATAATGTTGAATGTCAACTGTAATTGAAAAACTTAAAAAAAAGGAGTGGAAATGAAGGACAATAAGAAGTCCAAATTTTAAGTATAAAACAAGTAAGTCATGGGGATGTAATATACAGTATGGGAAATATAGTCAATAATATTGTGACAGCATGGTACGGTGTCAGAATGTTGCTGGATGTATCATGGTGATCACTTCTTTAGGTATATGAATGTTGAATGACTATGGAGCACACCTGAAACTGATGCAATGTAGTATGCTTGCTATATTTTAATTAAAATCTTAAATAAATAAAAATAAAGGTAAAAGTGATTATAAACAAATGGAAGCTATCCTTAGTTAGGCTAAATCAATTTGGAGGACAAAGAAAATTTTCTTGCATTCTCAGAGCAATGCTGGCTGGGACTACAATTAAAATGCATCTGCAATCTTTCATCAGCTTTAAGATAATTTTTGGAAAAAAAAAGACTCTAGTGGCCTTGGCCTTATTATGCATACAGGAGACATAAAATGAATTGCAGGTTCTGAAACAGCAGCTATATGGGACCAAACAATGCATAAACTCAGAGGTCACAAACAGATTTACTTTATGTGTGTTAGACAGCAGCTTACTTTTTAGTACTGTAGATGTAGACACAGCTCTCTTAAGAGAACTTAATGTATGTGAGTTATTCCTTAATGCATCTCTAGGACCTAAAGAAAGGACTGGCAAACACACAAAAAAAGTATTCTTTTAAGTTAGCCAATGTAAATTTGGCATGTATTTTGACCAAAAGTTCTTAATTATGAGAACTTCTTAACAGATTACCCTTGCAATCATTCCCCTACACTACTGTCTTAAAGCAGAATCACAGAATGCAGGACCAAGTGAGCTGAGAGTCTAGATAACCAGAATATACCCCTGCCACTGAACTCAAAATGATGTTTCTATTAATCTAAAGATATTTCTATTCTCTGCCACTCCTGAGCTCATATAGCTAAGTTAATTTCATCTATCTTGTCACAATACCTAAAACGATCAATACTTTTCAGGTTTGTACAATACTTCCCCTGATAAGTTGAGTTTCTTGGTAGCTATTCATATCACATATTGCCTTTCTATACATACTCCTTTAACTCTTGTCTCTTAGACTGTCTTTGGTATTAGCCCTAGTAAGTACTGAAGCAGCTGGTTCATCATGCAGTCATTGCAGACAGGACACTCTGAGCCTATACTTCTCTTGAAACATCCACATACTGATGATTGAGAGCAACAAAGAAAAACTCAAACTATGAAAAACATGCATATCCTTCTGGGGATTCCTCATGGAGGCCATTGAGTGGAAGCCAGAATTCCCACATATATGACATGTGTACAGTGAATTGACCAATGAGGGCGCTGATCCCACCTGCCTCCTGGGTGTAGGAATGACAGTTCTCTTGACTCTTTTACCCATGGCTCCTGGCCATTCATTACCAAATCAAGTATCTGACTTACTGACTATTTTCCTAGAGCTCCTGTAATAAATCACCACACACTTGGTGGCTTAAAACACTAAGCATTTATTGTTTCATAGTTTTGGAGGCCAGAAATTTAAAATTTAAGTGTTATCAGGGCCAAACCCCATCTGTGGTTTCTAGAGGAAAATTCTCCCATGCCTCTTCCTGCTTCTGGTGGTTCCATGCGCTCCTTGACTTATGGTTCCATTAAGACAATCTCTGCCCACATCGTCACACGAACTTCTCTGTGTCTTCATCTTCTGGTAGTTATTTGCCCTTGGATATGAAGAACACTCTAATTAAGGATGACTTTATCTCAAGATCTTAACTTAATTGCAACTTTAAAGACTCTTTTCCAAAAACATCATATTCACAGATTTAGGTCATAAACATATCATTTTGGGGGTTACAATTTACTCTACTACACCTACAGATTAGGGAAGACTAATATTGAAATCCTCACTACCCACTCCTCTACAGCTGCTTAGTCTTCCAACTTTTCCCCATAATACCAAAACCTCTATTTGTGCTCTTTACTTATAATAATCTCAGTGTAAAAGTCTCAGTCAAGTCCAGATGATAGGCAATTGAACAGCGGGCCCCAGAGACATAGAGAGCTAGAGCCCCAAAATATAAACTTCCCTGTTATCTTCTTTTCAGAGGAGCACAATATAGTTTCCATTAAGACAATGGCTGAATAACTTTTCTCACATAAAGAAAAATGTCAAATTAAGTAAAGCTGGTCATATTCAACACATTCACATATTTCTTAAACGCTGAAAGACTACACTCTGCTATATGTGTAGATAAAACATTAAGTATTAACTCCCTATATTTAGGTATTTTATTCAATTATGTCACCAGAATGTGTTTACAAATTAAATAATAACAAAACAGCTAAATAAAAATAATTCAGATTTGGCATTAAATGCAAGTGACAGATTATTATTTTCTGAAATGAAATCACCAATGTGAGCATTTCTTCAGGGTATATGCTACTGGGGTCCATGTATTGAGGGATAACACTGTTTTTCCATGCAAATGATTGTCTAACCTTTTTCATGTGCTAGACAGAATTGGTGTTCTGTCATCTCTTCACAGTAACTCTGTTCCCTTCTCCTTATTAAACAATTAAAGGAATATCATGTGTGTTAATGTAATAAAATTATATGCTATTACAAATGGAAAAAGATAAAAGACTGTAAACGATTAGATAAATTGGACGATTTCCAAGATCAATCCATAAACACTTACTAGCCTCAGGTTTGGGGTAGGGATGAATGTGCTATTTCTTTTTTTTTTTTTTTTAGTTCAAATGACAATGTTCAAGTCTGAGAAGATGGAGAACATAGTATCATTATATATCATATAAGTTAACTCAATACCAGTGTTTCTGGAGCAGTACTTTTTACATCAAAGAAAGTCCTTTTTTCGACTAAAGATTATGGACAAAGCTAGTTTTCTTTCTGGTTGAATTTCAAGTTAACCAGGTACTATGTGTTGCGTATTGAAGTATGAAAAGTGACAACTGTAAGGTCATATTATTCTGATTTTCCAACTAGCTAAATAACTCACCCTGAGAGGGATAAGGGGTATTTTTACTGCCTCTCACTAACTGCTTATGGATTGGAGATAATCTGATTTTAATATATTGTTCTTAATTACATCATTGTTATTTAAATAGAAAAAATACAGGAGAATTCAGTTTTATGCTTAGTCTACATTCTTAAAAAGTATACAGGGATATTATCATTCTTTCTGCCAAAATTTATAACAGTTAAGTAAAAACATTTGGGTCTCAATTATCTAATGTGTCATAGTGTTGTGAAATGAATTGTGTCCCCCAAAATTTATGATTTGAATCCCAAACTTCTAGTGTGACTACATTTGGAGACAGGGACTTTATGGAGGTATTTAAAGTTAAACAAGACCTTCAGAGTGGGCCTATAATCAGAGAGAATTGCTATCCTTATAAGAAAAGAGACACCAGAGTTCTGTTTCTCTTTCTACATGAATACAGAGAAACCATCATGTGAAGACACAGCAAGAAGGCAACTGTCTCCAGAAATTGAATTTGCTGACACTTTGATCATGGGTTTCTAGCCTACAGAAAATAAATGTTTATTGTTTAAACCACCCAGTCTATGGTATTTTGTTATGGTAGCCTGAGTAGACTAATGCACATAGCAAAGCATGATTGGTCTGCATTATCCTAGGTAATTACCCTACTTTGCACTTCATTGTCCACCTCTAGTTATAACTATAAGGTTAAAGTCTGATGGAAATGATTTCATCTGTGACTTTGCTGAGACACAGTCAAAGTATTTCATTTTGCAGAGTGTGGGAAATAATTTTGAATTTAATCCAGTTCTTAAAAGACAAAAGTTGGCATCATAAAAACTTCCATCATTATTGGTACTAGTCTCCTTCTTGACAGCTGAAGGAGGTATGACTAGGACTGAATATTAAACCAAAATGGAAAATAAAAAATAATAAACTGCTCTCTCTCTTTACAGTTTATCATTCTTTCTGAAGGTTGAGATATACCTGTATTTCTTTAGAAACTAAGGGAAACTTGTTCTTTGCTATCTTGGTTTTCTGATCAATTAGAGTACAGCTGACCCTTGAATAATGTGGGTTTGAACTGCACAAGTCTAATTATACATGGTATTTTAAAAATAAATACATTGGAAATTTTTAAAAAATATTTGCATAAATTTAAATAATTCGTGGAACTGTCTAGCCTAGAAATAACAAAAATTAAGAAAACACACAAATACTTATAGACCATATATGTATATGGTGCCATTTGCAGTTGAGAGAAATGTAAACATAGCATAAAAATGTGGTTTTAAATCAGAATTGCATAAAACTAACTCAAGTACATACTGTACTACTGTAATAATTTTGTGGCCACTTTCTAATACCATTGCAGTGAGCTCAAGTGTTGCATGTATCCACTTAAAATACCTTTTGATGCTAATCATCTGCCCATGAGCAGTTTCTTTTTCCAGTAAATTGAATATTACAGTAAAAACTGGTCTCTTGCAGTCCTTGCATATTTTAATCATATTTAGTGCAATACCATTAACCCTGCATAACACCAGGAGATTCATATGAAGGGCCACTTGTGATGTTGAAAGTGCTTCCAAAAACCAAAGTCATAACATTACAAGAAAAATGTTGAATTTCTTGATATGTAACATAAATTGAGGTCTGCAGCTGTGGCTGCCCACCATTCAAGATAAATGAATCCAGTGTAAGGACCATTGTAAAAGAGAAAAAAAAATTTTGTGAAGCTTTTGCTGCAGCTATGCCAGCAGGTGTGAAAACCCTGTACTTTTGGGGAAATGCCTTTTTATCTCATTTTGTAAATAAAGCTTTTATATGGGTACATGATAGCTGTAAGAAAGACATACCTATAGACTCTAATATCATTCAAGAAAAGCAAAGTCACTATATGACAACTCAAAGCAAAAAGGTGAAGTCTCTAAAGCTAAAGAATTTAATGCCAGAAAATGATGGTTTGATAATTTTAGAAAGAGTTTCGGCTTAAAAAAATGTTGAGTTAACAGGAGAAGCAGCTTCTACCGACCAAGAGGGAGCAGGCAAGTTCCCAGATGTCATTAAGAAAATCACTGAGGAGAAAGGATAACTGCCTGAACAGATTTCTAATGCAGAAGAAAGTGCCTATTCTGGGGGGAAATGTGCCTCTTCTGCCACTGTTAGGAACTACCTTTTAAATACCTTTTGATATTGTGCAATGCCCTAGCCACTCAGATCCCAATGAGTTCAACACCAAAGACATCAAAGTGGCCTACTTGCCCCCAAACACAACTCTAATTCAGCCTCTAGATTAGGAGGTCACTCATAAGCAGCTTTAAGATTCATTACACATGGTATTCTATGGAAAGGATTATCAATAATATGGAAGAGAACCCTGATAGAACAATATGAATGTCTGGAGAAATTATACCATTAAAGATGCCATCATTGTTATAGAAAAAGCCATGAAAGTTATTATACCTGAGACAATAAATTCCTGCTGGAGAAAACTTGGTCCAGATGTTGTACATGAAGTCACAGGATTTACAACAGAGGAAATCAAGGAAATCATGAAAAAGATTGTAGATAGAGCTAAAAAGTTGGAAGTGAAGGATTTCAAGACATAGATCTTGGGGAAATTTAAGAGCTAATCGACACCACACCAGAAAAATTAATAGATGAGTACTCTTGAACCAGGGCCAAATGAGGAAAAGGATATAAAAAGGTAGTGCTAGAAAACAATTCAATATTAGACAACCTGTAAGAAGGTTCTGATTATTCAAGTTCTCATTTTTTACTTCTTTTACAACATAAATCTTTCTATGATATGGGCACTGAAAGTAAAGCAAACAATGGAAGGGTTGGTACTGTATAGAAACATTTTTAGAGAAATGAAAAAGCAAAAATATCAGACCAGAAATCATGATGTATTTTCATAACATTACATCAAGTGTGCCTGCCACTCCCACCTCCTCTTTCACTTCCTGTTCTGCCTCTGCCACCCATGAGACAGCAATTAACCCCTCCTCTGCCTCCTCCTCCTTTGCTTATTCAATGTGAAGACGAGGATGAAGACTGTTTGATGATCTGTTTGAACTTGATGAATAATAAATAGTCATCATTCCATACAATTAATAAACATTTGTTGAGTATCCCTGTGATTGGCTTCAGGTGAAAATCTTATAACCATATGGCAAGAACTGTACATTCTTGGGTCATCATTACCTACTCATTATATGCAAGATTTGTATTGAAGTGGATAGTCTATCCTGATACAGGCATAAGCTGAGTGATATTTAATTAAAAATTTAATAATGAGTTAATTTCCTTACATTTTATAACTTGATTTCAAAGAATTACATTACTATATGGTATTCCTCTCTTTCTTTAATTGCAGAAACTGCATACTAGCACATCATCACAGGGTTGTTGTTTTTTTCTGCACGAATGTTTGCTATATTCTTATTATGAATATGACTGTAGTACTGTAGGCCATAAAGGTTTATAACAACTCATTCATTAGGCTATCATACAATAATCAAATAGCTGCTTCTTTGTCATTAACATATGGATCATTATACCTATAAATAAATATTAATTTTTTCACAATTTTTCATTTTTTATTTCTAGTGTTAGTAATACATGTAACATTATAGTATTTTGTATCATGTAAGACAATAAGTCCTGATAGGATTCATCTTTTAAACAGAACACTAAAACTAATGGTATCACTAAATATAGGACAGTACTGTAAATATATTTTCTCTTCATTATGATTAATAACATTTTCTTTAGCTTACTTTACTGTGATAATACATTATATAATATAGTACAGATAACATTCAAAATATGTGTTAATGATTGTGTTATCAGTAAGTCTTCCATTCAACAGCAGGTGATTAATAGATAAATTTTGGGGTAGTCAAAAGTTATACGTGGATTTTTAACTGTAGAGGTTGACATCTCTAACCCCTGTGGTTTTTTTATGTTGTTGTTGTTTTCTCCACATTTCTTGAGAGTCAATTGTATTTTATTCTTTTTGTCATTATCATATGTTCTACCACAGGATCATATCATAGCAGAGAAATAAAAAAAACCCTTTATGATTCCTATGTAAAATGTGTCTTAAAAACTAAAACACCTGAGTAATATTTTTCACATTAAAACTAATGCACATAATGTTCATTTCTTATGTCTTCAAAATGAGTTTTTAAAAAATACCAAAATGGCCTTATTATATTGCAAAGGGTAGAAGAAAGTACTCATGAAATCCATAATCATTGAAAATTCTAATTGATTGATAATCAGGTTGGTCTTTTTATTTAGCTTACTTAGCACTTCTACTTGGTATTCTGAATTTGCAAAGTGCTTATCAGTCTTCTTAGTTAACCCTTGTAATGTGTCCATGAAATAGATTGATGGCCAGCATTAGTGTGACATACATTAGTGTGCTCTTTTGAGAGATGCCAGCAATGAACACATGGAGGTTAAGTGATTGCTACATGATTGGCCATCAAGCCTAAAGTGAAAAAAAATGTGTTGGTCCTAATTTCCTACATTTTACCCCTTAGTGAAAACAAGGATAAAACTAAATCTAAGATCATCCACAAGAGTCTAATGGTGATATTTTAAAAATGTAAGCTCTCAAATGCATTTTCTTAGGGTACTGAAAATCTATTCATTGAGCAAGTATATTAGATATATATTTCTTTGTCACTTCCCCATTTAAGATTGGATCATCTTAAAAGTCTATGACATAAATTGTTGTGGAAAAGATCGATTAGTTTAAAAGCTTTTTCCTTTTAACAGATCAGATAGACATTATATTTTACCCTTTTGTGTGTGATTTTCATTGAGTCATTTTAATCATTTACCCATTTAAAAAAATTTTCACCAAAACCAAGAGGTCTACAAATCTCTTTATCACCTCTGGCTTGACTTGCTAATCACTGGGTTTAAACTTCTGGGAACTGGGACAACTGTCTGACTCTGGAATCCATTTCTTTAGAAGTAGATTTTTTTAAAAAGCTATTCGGTTATCTTCCTGAGTCAGGCTCACTACCTCATTTACAATACTTTTTCTCATGTGGGCACATCATTAGGGAATATTTAGGAGAAATGAAAGGAGAACGTGTTTTATACCTAAGGATAAAGAGAAAGATATTATCGTCATTTGATGGGAAGAAATCTAAATAATTTATTTTTTAGATAAGATAATCTGTTAATTTCACATATTTTCTTAGTGTTTTACCTCTTTTGTTATTTTATACCTGCATGGCTCCTTTATTTGGAAATGGATACAGAAAAAAAGTGTTCAGAGTAAAATTCATAGTATTTCATTGCCTCTTTTATAATTTAAATGACAAAGTGGTGGAAAATAAAGTTAAAAGAAGTTTGATACAATAAATTTTACAGATAAGAATTATTCACCTCTCTTGATCCCAAACATGAAAAACCTAGCATATGGAGGAGTCAGAAAATATAATAAAATAATAATTTTTATTTGTACAATTTTTGTATTTCACAAAATACTTACATTTAACATTTAGTTTTACCCTTATATAAAGTTTGATAAGCTATTGTTACATATCATCATTTCCTATTAACAGGAGAAGAAAATAAAGCCCAAACAATCTGAGCCTGGTTCAAGTCATACACATGATATGTGCAACCTAGCAGTTGCACAGCCAGGACCTGGAAATTTTGACACCAAGTCCAGGTAACTTCTCCTTATCATTTCCTCTCACTATTTTATTCTGTAGATTTATGAAGCATACTCACAAATAAATCTTGGAATAGGTAGAATAACACCTATTATGCCTAAAAAAATAATTATAAAAAGCATGACTGAGACAATACCACTAAAAATCTTGACAAACATTTCTTATTATAACCCACAGGAATAGAGATCAAAATTATCTAACATTTTCAATAAGTGGTTGAGGACTTCTCACTCTCTTATCTGCAAATAGCCAAGTGGCTGATTCTCAAATAAAAATTGTTTTAGAAATGTTTCATGTGATTGTTGTTCAAGAGCTAAAATTACTTTTAAAAGCTCAAAAATAATAACTTATTCCAAAAGTACTTGAGTGTAAATTCAGTACCTGACCACATAGCCATTTTGTTATACAGACTAAAACTTTTCCGGTATTTTATATATCACTATAATGGGCCACTAGCAAGAGTTAATATATTTCCAAAAGGACCAACCCCATGACAAATTGTTTACCTTCTGGAATCATACCTTGTGGAACCAAATCTTCAATGGTAAGGTGTTGCTTTCAGAATCGAGGTTAAGCCTCCTAGCCTGACATTCAAGGCCCATCAAGACTGGTCCCAGTTCCATACTCGTTTTAGCCTTTCCCAAACTACTGTTATTTATAAACCTACTGTTATTGTTGAACTCATTACTTTCCCCTCCTTCAGATTTGCTCTGTGTTCTTTTAAATGGGCACCTAATATAACTTACTTTTTTCTTATCTAGCCAAATCATGTTCATTTCTTACTATTCAACTTAAGGCAGGGTCCCTTTAAAACTTTGTGTCTTTACTTTGAACTCCAGCTTTTAGTAAATGTAATGTTAATTTGACATTTAAAATGCACTGCCATTCTTGCATCATATAAGACATTTTTAAATCTCTGGCATCATTTCACTTTCACACTTCTGTTATTTAAATGAATTGATATTTTAATGAATAAAACATAATATTTACTAATATTCATTAAACGTTAGGGTCTGATACCAGACATGCACTTTAAATACTTTGCACAACCCAGGAATTGCAACTATTATTATTTCTATTTATAAATGAGCACATGAGGCCTAGGAAGTTTAGGTTCTATGGTCAATGTTACAATAGTGAGATAATTGGTAAAATAAGAATTTTAAAAAACAGGCATTTCAGATTCTAGAACCAAATTTTATCTTAATACACAACCTCTATTATGGATTATAATTGAGAATGGAAGTTAGGAATTAAAATTATTTGTACCTTAAATACAACGATGTATCTGGATTGAATCCTGGAACAGAAAAAAAGACATTAGTGAAAAATTAGTGAAATCCAAAGTATTTGGTCTAGTTAATAGAATGTACCAAGGTCAATTTCTTACCTTTGACAAATATACCATTATTATAAATGATGATATTAGGAGAAGATGGGTATATAGGAAGTTTCTGTATATTTTGGAAACTTCTCTCTGAAGCTAAATTTATTCTAAAATATATATCATTTTAAAAATAATATGAATAATTTATATCTGCTCATAATTTATGTTCTAGTTACATTTACTCAGCTATGTAATTTTCTGCCCTCCCATAACCTTCTGATATTTTTAACCTCTTCAATGGAATTTGTCTTGTTTATATTTGTGTGTGGGTGTGTTCGTGTGTGTGTGAATATTAATTTTTGTTCCTTACAATTTTGTCAACTTTATGATAAGAGGCACTGTGTCTTATTAATTGTTTGCTTCCTCCATAAAATTTGCTAAAGTCGTTTATACATGATGAGAGTATAAATAAAATATGTTGAATTAATTCCAGTTTGAGATTGCCAATTTGGAGTTCGGAGGTTTGACAGACTTTAAGATATCCAGTCATCCCCTTCCCCTTCACTTTTTTTCCCACCAAAGGTGTATAGAAAGATGGACAGTAAGATTTATAGCTATAGTCTGTGGTTAATAAATAAAATAGCTAAATGAGTCATGTGATCCCAAAACTATGGCACATTACACTGTTGTAAAAATCCACCCCCAGATGGTGGAGTTAAACAATGGAAAATGAAATCCATCACCCATGCAATATCCATCACTCAAGAAATACAGATTTTGAATTCAGAAAAGAACAATGGAATGTTTATTCTCAAATACAAAACCACACTCTTGATGTTTTGAGGATTTTATTTTACATTTCAAAATGTACTGAATCATAGCCTATGGGCAATTTCATTTTATTCTCAGCCTAAATAAAGAAAGGATTTGTAACACATAATTCTAAAAAACTCTACGCCCTTCTTTCGGTTGTCAAAGTTTCCCTGCTAACCAAACAATCATATCACATAAAGTACAAGAAATAAGATGTGTGACTTAATAAAGGCAAAAGCTTCACCGGTCCCTGACTTAGTTCTAACAGCAGCACGGTTGTCAGCACGCGCCTTGGCTGCATGGGCAAGGAATGTAGCAAGGGATACTGACAAATCCGTCCCTCCTATTATAAGAGCTTGTCTCCTCCTGAGCTTGAAGGTAGTTTTTAAAATTAACCCCCCAGTGTTAGTGTGCCTTGCCTCATTGGGGGATGTAACAAATCAGTGGCAGTTGAATTCGAATTATTTTCTCTTGACACATCAAAGTACTGCTCAACCCAGTGAGTTAATGGATTATTGCAATGACATATGACAGCATTCCAATTTCTGAATACTTTCATACTTAAAAACAGAGGGACGGAACACTTTAAGTCATCAACCAGGAAAGATTTCTTTACTCATGCCTTGAAAATGGGCATAAATGTGCAAATCTATACAATTGTGCTTCCCTTACCATCTATCTTGTCAAATGAAAATCGACATGGGAATCAAGTCAAATATGCTTCAGCAGATTAGAAAGAAATAATGTATATTTTCTCTCTTGAGTCTCACAGAGCAACTTTCTCTTCCCTGCTGTGCCAATTTGTCTTGGGTTAGTGTTTCTGAAGGTCAAACTTGGAAGGTCCTATGAATGAGAAGCCGAGTACTATACAGGGTGAAATAAACACACAGAGAACAACTTGTGGATAAAATCTGGTACTGTAGAATAAACTATAGATTGCCCTTTTTTTTTTCACTTTCAAAAGACTCCAATGTTCTCTTGAATACTGTTAGAGATAATTAAAAGAGAAGTAAAATTATATATAAAATATTTTTTTTCTAATACAGATCAGGCAGCTCTTTACTTATTTATACAACTTTCATTCTATTCATTGTTACTTGCTCTCAAGTCACCCTATACCTCCCTTGGGTATGGGTGTGTACATTAGAGAGGTGCTGCACAGGAAGGGTGGGGGAGACCTGTGAGGAGAAAAAGAAGAGGTAGATAAAACTTGAACTACTTGAAGAATGAATTTCGGTCAGTGTCAACAGCCAAATGCGATTTACTGTATAAATGACTCATTCATCACCCTGCCTACATGTTTGCTTTCCCACTAACGCTATTATATTACCTTCATTACACCACTAGCACCATGATCATTTACTCTGTACAGATCCTTATTCTTTTTCAAGGAAATGACATGCTGCTCTTATTTCTAAGCACAGATGTAATTTTTAAAAGGCTATATTGGCATATTCAAAGTGAAGGGTAGATAGTTCTTAATTATGTTTTGCCTTTGTGAGGTCACTTTTTGAAATTAATCAAGGCTACCTACACTGAAGACCCCAAATACTGTAATCTCTCTTCCCCTGCCCTTGTTGGATTGTTGTCTTGGAAAATCTCATTACTGTGGGATTCACTGTTCACGCAAGTGTTAGCAGGGAAAAAGCAGTGAGCAAAGTAACCCAGGGGACTGTCTTCAAATTGACACAGATTACCTGTTCTTTGACCAGAATCCTGGTGGAATACAGAATAGCTGTGGAAAGTCATTTTCAGATACAATGCAGAGAACAGAACTGAAAGAGCATACATAGGCTTCCCTGAATTGCAGCAAGTGTCACACAACTGCAAGAATCATAAGTAAAATTAAATTTGGCCCCAAAGACATCCCTAGGAACAGACTTTTTTTTTCAAACCACACATTTAATTTTATAATATGTGTAACACAGTTAAATATTGATAGTGATAATCAAGTATTTAAACATTAAATAAAAAAAACTACTTGAAAAGAATCACGATTAAAGATAATGCACTTACTTTTACTTAGTCAATAACTAAACTCCCTAGGAACAGTTTTAAACAAGCTTCCACATGTTGCTGCAGCTGACAATTTATTTAATTGGGAAGACTATTAAACCATTTGATTGCAATAGGCAACATTCGATGAGATTGTGAAGCCACACACATTACCACAGGTTTATCTTTTCTTCTTGTATTCATCTGGGGACACTAATTGAATTCATTCACCAAGCTCTGTATTTTATTGTGGATAGAGTTGGTTTCTTTCCAGGAATCAATTCCCATTTTAAATGTAGGCCTAAAGTGTCTGGGCTTTGGCCAGATGTTTCTTAGAGAAGAATGATTAAAATGATCGCTAATTTCATGGTGAATATTTTTCTCCCCATTCTCATATTCTACCTTGAGAGGCAAGACATACCACGCTTAGAGGTTTACAGATTTCTTGGAAAATAATTTTAATTCATGTTAGACTAAAATAAACGTTATATGTGTAAAAAGAGTTTGGAGAGAATATAAATTTGGTATCTACATATATACAGTGTTGTGCCTAATAAAATGGTATTTATCTACGAAAAGATAAGGATATGTACTCTGGAATTGTGATCATTTCAATTCAATTAAAACTTTTTTTAAACTTGTGATCACTAAGAATCACTTTGGAATTTTTCTTGTTGTTAAACTTATTGCTAAGTGTTTACTTCTATTGATGTTTCAAAGTGTAAGTTTGTGATACCAACTCAGAATGTCTGTATTTTTGAAGGAGTAGTAGCAGTGAAATGAGCATTTTCCCCATAGAATCCCAACTCTGATGTGTAACACATGCACATCAACAATAAAACTATCAATGCTCAAACTTACGCATGTTGTAAGATTTATTATTAGTGTATAATTTGGCCTAAGGTTTGCTTGTCTGGGAACTTTAAATTCCCATAGGTACATAATTCTTACAAAGGGGCTTGATTTTTCTATTAGTGACTACTCAGCATCCATACATTAAAATACAGTCATCTACTATAATTCTTTTTGACATTTGTATTTCTATGTCTGCTACTTAAATTTCAGTATTTAAACACTACTATATAAATCTATGCAATGCAGGTGATTTAGGAGGTGTTTGTCCTTTATAATTTCTTTCCATTGAAAAGCATTAAAACAATTTCACTGTCTGGTAGAAGAGTTCTCAAAAATGAAATAAGCCTCAAGGAGGAGAAATTTAAATATCACCAACAACCTATAAGACAAGTATTATTTCCACATTACGGATGAGAAAATTGAGGATCAGAGAAATGATCATACTCAATGAAATCTAACCAATAAGGGAGGCAAGGCAGAGAGTATGTTCTAAACACGGGGCCTCATAGAGTCCTTGGAGAAGAGCAAGAGATGATGGAATTGGGTTGGTTGGGTAGAGCGTTAGTATCTCTTCATTTAGAACAAAGTAGTTTCACAGGAAACACATTTAAATTGGAATTCCAAGTAAAAGTCTGTTTGAATAAAAGATAAATACTCAGAAAATTTACTACAGGAAACACAGGGTGACCAACTGTCCTGACTTGCCTAAAACTGAGGACATTGCCAGGACACAGGAGTGTCAGTGATAAAATAGGCAAAGTCCCAAGAAAATGGGGATGAGTTGGTAACCCTACTACTCTCCTTTCCTTCAACATATTTAGTTGTTGAAGCCTGAAGATAGAGCAAATAATAAATAATGCACACCAAAGACTCTAATTTATATGGAACATGATCCTAGTCAACAGATTGAAATAATTCAGTATTCCAAAAATATAAACCTATTTCATGACTCTTGACTTAGTACAAGAGATGCCACTACATATTGACTCATATGAATTTTTCTGGGTACGCCCTTTGGAAAAGTAGGTGTAAAATCCATATATATTAAAATTATATATTTTTTCATTTCAGTAGAACAAGGGCTTTTAAACATTTTTTAGCCATAACCCATGTAAGAAATAAATTTTACAATGCCATTCGGTATTTAGGTCATATATAACTGTTATAAAAGTTACATAGAACATTTTTGTGTGTATTATTAGCCTTCAAAATAGCACATACAAACTCTTTAGGTTCTATTGAAGTTCAACATCATAGGCTTTCATTCCTGTAATCTACCCCTCATATTCGATATCCATTCTACAGGATAAGGCTGTAGTTCTCAAACTATAGTGAACATTAATATCACCAGACAGTATGATGTTTATCATGGTTATGTCTTAGCACTATCATGGCACATCACAGAGACCTTGATTCTGGGCTTAAACCTAGAAACTTGATTTTAACAAGCCACTTGGATATGGGTGAATCTGAAGAACACTGCCTTGGCAATCTTGGGTCTAGATGGCAACGTAAGTAAACACTGTGCTTACCTCCATCACAACCAGATCAAAATTACAACTAAAGTACAGAACAACCATCACTGAGAGTCACCTAAAGTCTAGCTGAACTGAAGCCCTACAATTAAAGACATAACAAAGAAGCCACCTGTGGTAAGAGGGGTAGAGACTCAGAACGGGCTGATTCCACACCTGTGTGTGACCATTACAAATCAAGAGGGAACTTTTCACTAAGATGGAAAGAACAGAAAAGGAAACCCCTGTCCCTCCCAGAGCTGAAGCCAAATCAAAGGCTTCGAAGGCAAAGAAAGCAGTGCTGAAAGGCATCCATAGTCACAAAAATAAAATAAAATGAAATAATTAAAAATAAAGAAGATCCACATGTCACACACTTTCTGAAGGCCCAAGACACTGCAATTCCAAAGGCAGCCCAAAAATCCTTGGAAGAGTGCACTCAGGAAAAACAGTCTTGACTGCTTTGTCATCAAGTTCCCCCTAACTACCAAGTCAGTCATGAAAAAGATAGAAGACAATACACTTGTGTTCATTGTGAATGTCCAGACCAATAAGCACCAGTTTAAACAGTCTGTGAGAAAGCTCTGTGACATTGATGTGGCCACGGTCAACACCCTGATCAGGCCTGATGGAGAGAAGAAGGCATATGTTCAACTGGCTCCTAAGTATGATGCTTTGGATGTTGCCAACAAAATTGAGATCATCTAAACCGAATCCAGCTTGCTAACTCTAAATACAAAATATTTTCACTGTAAAAATAAAATCAGGAAGGATATCTCAGCTGCAGAGTTCCCCACAGAGAAGTGGGGGTTCTCAGGCCCACACCAAACACCCCAGCCCAGAGTTCCAATGCCAGAGAGAGAAGTCCCCACAACTTCCAGCTGTGAAAACCAGTGGAGATAGTGACTGAGTAAGACAGAAGACAGCTGGAGACCCAGGTGTTACCTCTAAAGGGACCACACAGACATACTTGCTGATGGACTCACTTGCTCTGAACTCTAGCACTGGAGCATCCACTCAAAAAGCACCAGGCACATACGGGGAGGAATGAGTTATCTGGCTTCTGGGTGAGGGCTGGAGAGGCAGCTTTCTCCCAGATCAAGAAGCTGGTAGAAGCCATTGTTTCTTTGTTGAGCCTTCCCTTCTCCCTGCATGCAGATGCAGATGGTCCCCATAGCTGAGTCTCCTTCAACCTAGCTAATACCATTAGCCTCGCTCTGGTGAATTCCTGCAAAAGTGCCCCACCCAACTTAGCAGGGCACATGCAAGTCTCTTCCAATGGTTTTTCCATACAAACAGCCTGTCTTGTATCATGCTACAGACTTTCCTAAGACCTTTCAAATGTACACAAAACTCAAACAAGCAACATCTGGCCTCTGTGTGTCTTGTACCTGTGACTGAGCAGTTGTAAGCCTGGCACTAGCCACAGCCAGCTTTAGTTCACAGCTTGGCCTCTCCAGGCACCTTTAAGCCCAGTGCAGGCGGTGGCCATCTGCAATTGCTTTGTGGTTCATGCCAGGTGTCCATGTGCAGGGCACAGGCTATGGCTAAACTTGGCCTGAAGTGGAGTTCCTCCTAGGAAGCCCTGGAGTAAGCACACCCAGTGGCCAGCTTTGGGACTAAGCTAAAGAATCAGACAGCTGTCTTCGAGGACAACACAACCAAAGGGCAGACTGGGCAAAAACCAGAGCTCAGGTAAAGCAAATTCTGCTTAGTAGGGTCAGCTCCTTTACAACAACAATTCCTCCATAGTAGTTACAGCCAGTCTTCACAACCAATTAGCCTGAAGGATACTCTCTACTAACAACAACCAAGGCTCAACTACAAAAGGAGGGCACGCACAACCCACATAACAGACATAACTTGGAGCATTTGGTTCAGGTGACCCAGGAGATTGCATCACTGGGTCCCACAGGAAGCCTAATACATAAGTCCATTTTACTAAGATGGAAAGGCATACCAGCCCTACCTATATATATATAGAAAAAAAATACAGGGAGGCAGCCAAAATGGGGAGACAGGAAAACATGTCCCAAATAAAAAGAGAGAAAAAAGCTTCAGAAAAGAACTAAATAAAATGGAGACAAGACATCTACTGGATGCAAGTTCAAAACATTGGTTTTAAGGATACTCAATGATCTCAGTTGGAATTTCAACCAAGAACTAGTAACAATAAATTGGAAATTTAAAAAAAATGAAACAACCAGTCAGAAATAAAAAAGTACAATAACTGAAATAAAGAATACAGTATAGTGAATCAATAGTTGATTACATAAAGCAGAGGATCAACTAGTGATTTAGAAGATAAGGTAGAATATAACACGAAAAATGATTTTAAAAATGATCATAGGGTAGCAGAAAGAGAAGAGAGAAAGAGCAAGAAATTAAAAATCTTTTTGAAGAAATAATGATGAAAAACCTTCCTAACCTGGTAAAGGAAATAGATATACAAGCCCAGGTAGTGCAGAGAGTTCCAAACAACATGCAGCCAAAGAGGCCCACACCAAGGAACATCATAATTCAAATGCCAAAGTTAAAGACAAAAAAATAAAATAGCAACAGAAAAAAACATTTAGGTACCTATAAGAGAGTACCCATAAAACTGTCGGTTGATTTCTCAACAGAAACTTTTCAGGCAAGAAGGCATTGGCATAAAATATTCAAAGTGATGAAAAACAGGGACCTATAACAAAAATTATTGCACCCCAAAATGCTATTATTTAGAATTGAAGGACAGATAAAGAGCTTCACAGACAAGAAAAAGCAAAAGTAGGTGTCACCACCAAACCAGTATTTTGAGAAATATTAAAGGGACTTCTTTAAGAAAAAGATCAACACCAAAACCTACAACAAGAACAAAAAACAAATAAATATGCATATAATAAAATGACAGTAATTACATATTTATAAACATTTACTTCAATGTAACTTGATTTAATTCTTCAATCAAAAGATGTAGGGTTGCTGAATGGATAATAAGAGACCCTTACATATGTGCCTACAAGAGACTCAAGTCAGATTGAAAGACACATATAGACTGAAACTAAAGGGATGGAAAAAGATATTTCATGAAAATAAAAACAGCAGCAACAACAAAAAAGCTCAGGTAGCAATATATACCGGACAAAATAGACAAAATAAAGTCTTTAACAAGAGACAAAGAAGAACCCAGCAATCCCACTTCTGAGTATTTATCCAAAGAAAACCAAAGCACTGCTTTGAGGGGACATGTGCATCCATGTTCAATGCAACATTGTTTACAACGGCCAAGATGTGGAGACATCATAGGTGTCCATTAATGGATGAATGGATAAAGAGGAGGTGGTACACATATGCAATGGGATGTGCCTCAGCCATGGAAGGGACTGGATTCTTGTCATCTGCAGTGGCATCGATGGACCTAGAGGGTATTAAACTGAGTGGAGTATGTCAGACAAAGAAAGACAGATGCAATGTGATTTCTCTTATGTGTGGAATCTAAAGAACAAAATAAACAAAACAAAACAAAAAAAACCTCATAGATAAGGAGAACATTTTAATGATAGCCAGATGGGAGGGAGGTTGGGGAGGTAGGAGAAAAAGGGGAAGGAGTAAGAACAAACTGGTTGTTACACAGTGGTCATGGGGCTGTAGGGTGTGGCATAAGGAATATAGTCAATAATATTGTAATAATTATGTATGGTATCAGATGGATATGAAATTTTGGGGGGGTGATAGATGGGAGGGGTTGGGGAGCAGGGTAAAAAGGTGAAGGGATTAAGAAGTACAAATAGGTAGTTATAAAATAGTCATAGTAATGTAAAGTAAGGCATAAGAAATACAAGGGCTGTCTGGAAAAAAAAATTCAGCCATAAATGCCTCTATTTTCATATTACATGGTTGGATACTTTCCACACAGCCCCCATATAGTCAATAATATGTTAATAACTATGTATAGTGAGTGACAAGTGGGTGCTAGACTAGTCAGGGGGATCACTTCTTAAAATATATTAATGTCTAATCACTATGCTATACACCTGAAATTAATACAAAACACTTTTTAATATCAACTGTAGTATATAAAAGGGGGGAAGTGAAGGGGAATAAGAGGTTCAAACTTTCAGGTATACACAAATAAATCATGGGGATGTAATGTAAAGCATAAGGAATATAGTCAATAATATTGTGATAGCATGGTACAGTGTCATGGTAGCTGAATTTATGGTGATCACTTCTTCAGGTATATAAATGTTGAATAACTATAGTGTATATGCGAAACTAATATAATGTTGTATGTTAGCTATATTTTTATAAAAATTAAACAAAATACACTGCCTTGGGGGCTTTAGTCTTGAAATATTACACAGTTTCTACATTGCTATTGATTTACTTTCCTGCGATTTAGTTATTCATCCAGCTAGTCCATGCCCAAAACTGTGAAAGATACTAGGCATTAGGCTTCACATTGCTAGCATATAGTTGAAAGAAATGCAAAAAGAGAAATACAATATGATCATTCTTACTAACAAAGTTCATGAAAAGTTTTTCTGCACAATAGGTAAGCATTAGAGGAATGTGGACCAGAAAGTGAAAACATGTTTTTGCTGATTATGAACATCACTTTAGTATGAAGGAGGGCAAGATAACCTTTAAGAGGTTTTTTGCAACAACTCAGGTAAGAGATTGTTAGTTAATGTACTAAAAAGTAGGCCTGAAGATAGTCATAGGTACTCAGGATTTAAGAAACAATAAGAAGCATAATTTCTCATTGTTTAAATAGGCGAAGTAGACAAGCAGATGGTCATCCTGATGTAGTGCAATGTGTTCTGTGCTAATGGGATTTATAAGTTACATGATTGCAAAAGGCAGGGACCTGCTCAGAAACACTCTGGTATGCACTGCAACTCTGTCTCAGAGCAAGAATTAGAGACACTGTGGATGAGCATACGACCCCCAAATCAAAATGGCCGAAATGTAAAATGAGCTCAAAATCCTGAATTAACTCTTAATACACATAAGAATATAACACAATTTAACATTGCAATAGATTAACAGCAAAGAAAACAAAACTTTTTCATATCTTCAGTGGTAAAATCCATAAGACCTAAATCTGAATTTGCAAAAGGCAGGGATGCTATTGTATTGTATTTTTTCCAACTGCATATAATCTTCTCACATAGTCTATATATAGCAGGTGCTTGTTAAAGATCATGTTGAAAATCCTCAGGACCTTCTCCTAGACGATATAGAGATTGATGATTCTCCTCCCACTAACATTCCTGCTCAATTAGGTAGAGGTCAAGGGGACATCTGCTCCACATTTCACCTGTGTGTATTAAGGACTTCAATGAAAATAAAGTTCTTTAATTTTAGGTCTTGGTACAATACACACTTATTAAAATTTAAAAAAGGTGACAATTAGTTGACTTCCTTCATCAAATTGTTCATTTTCGATTTTTCAAAAATTTTTAATTTCCCTCCCCCACCTTCCTGTTTACCTTGGTGATATACAGCTTGACTTTGGATCAAACGCAGTGAAGGGGCTCATTAAATGCTGAGCAGCAAGTTCTGACAAACTCTACTTTCACACAAGTTCCACAGGAGAAATACATAATATAATTTTTATGGTTGACTGCCTTGAGAAAATTTAGCACACCAGAAACATAATTCATTCAGAGGGGAAAAAAAATCTCTTTAGCTGAGTTATTACCTGAGTGCAGCTCTGCAGCTGGAAATAAAGTTTGAAAGCTTCTGCGTACATAAGGAGTACAAATGGATTTGGGTCATCAATAACGTGACTGAGTTCAGAATCAGTGTGTTAAGGGATTTTCCTCTAACAAATAATAATACTATTCATTGTGCTTGTTTCTCTAACGTGAAGGAGTCCTTGTCCTACACTTTACATAAGTCACCTCATTATGCAGCTCTATCATATGAACATTTCTGTTTACAGATGTAAAAGTTGAGAATCAGAAAGGTTGAATAACTAACTCCCACAGGGTCACATCGTTTCTAAGTTGTTGAATCCAAGTCTCTTAGATTCCATAGTCAAGGCTTTTCCTGTGACTTTTGTGAAATTTTTACTTCTCATCCTATCTAGAGGGTTTGTTCATTTCTGAGCGCCTGTAAACCATATATTTGATGTTCTGCACATTGTCAGTGCAAGAGAGAGTTCTAAAAGTACAGTAACAGATAATCAGATCCAAAGAAAAGGAATCAAAGGGTTTTAGCCTCAAAAACACCATGCAGAGAACATTTAATAGAGTAGATGATGAAGACCACAGGAGCCTGAGCTGATTTTGATGCTAATACACATGAGAATGTGTATCTCTTGCCAAATAGTTCGTTTGGAGTGTTTGCAAAATCTAAATGTATCACAATACAGAGTGTGAAATGCTAAGTAAAAAAAATATTTTTTGCCATATCTGTCTATACACCGAGCAAGTTTTGATTTCCTCAATAAATATTTGTATATATTCAATACAGTTATAAAGACAGAACTATACTGTAGTGACATTTTTAAAAAAGTCATCAAAAAGTAAATGAGAAATAAATAGCTTTGAATATATTATTCCCTTCTCTCAATTTCTGGCCTACTCTCTTTAACCATCTAATTCATTTGCTGCATCTATTTTAGGACTCATTGTTGCAAGAAATAAACTTAGTTACTCTTAAGGAAAAAAATGAGAAATGTGGTCAAATATTAGAAAAATAATGAAATCTGAAAATGCAAAGATGTCAGGAACTTGAATTAGTGCTACTCTTTCATCACTGCTCTCTGTGATTCTCTCACTCTTTATCTGTGAACTCCTGGTGTTCCTTCCACCTGGCAGACAGGAAACGATCCTTCAATGGTCCCAGGTTTATATGTCACTAAGCTAACAACGTTGAAAGTTATTCTTAGTGCAAGCTTCAATTATCTGAAAAAGAACACCAATTACATCATTTTACTCAAATGTGCTTCTTGGTCCAATGAATGTTAACAGGTGCTCACCAGATACGAACATGGCTTTGGGTTCCCCTATTGAGGCTATGAGGTCATTTGAAAGTCATCCTTAGCAGAACAAATACTCTCAAAATGATCCATTACAACTTCTTTTGTTGATTTATTAAAGTTACAGCCTCTTTGCCCAAAATATCTTCTTGTTTTCAAAGTTTTCTCAAAATACATTTGTAATAAACCTTATCTGATTCTATTTCTCCATCCACAGGAGGAGTCCTGGTACAATTGATGAGATCACTTTGGCTTTCTCACTTATCTGACCAATGTGGATCACAGCATGAACATTTAGAAAAGATTAACTAATCACAATGACATCTTTTCAGCTAGAAAATGCTAAATAAATCACAATGACTTCTTGCTGAAATTCTGCTTTTGTCATTTACCCCCCAACTTATATCCTATTTTCAGTCTATCTAACCCTTTCATAAGAGCCCTACTATTTATCACATAATTCTAATTACTTTTCTCATGTTCTTTGTGTAATTATCTTGTTTACTGTTGATGGTAGAAATTGATGTCATCTGTTTTTATACTGTAAACCTCTTGAGAATAGGGAAAGCATTCAAATGCTTTTCTTAAATACTTGTAAATTTCCAAAAGGGAACTCTATTAATAATTATCATTTAATGGCAATGATCATTATGAAGATGATAGGAATAAAATGGTAACATATATAAGTAAAATTATCTAATCAATGATTAAGAATAAGCATCCATATTTCAAGAACATCCTGCCTAGAGAAAAAGTAACAGTTTTCTGTGGCTTACAATAAAATGGAAATACCTAGTGAATTATCATGTCAAAGCAGTAATAATACACTAGAGACAGTAAAATAATCTAAGGCTAAACATTGTTTAACTCTCTTTATAATAAAAATAAACAGTGTTATGTTAGGTCTCCAGCTAACAAAATACACAAATCTTCCACTAGAAAAATATTTTACAAAAAGCTGATCTCAAATAAATGACTTTTGTGTAAATATGACAAGGAATTTAAGATAACAAATTACACATGAATAGTCTGAAGATATGTTTACTAAAAAAAATTTATAAATCCAAGTGTTCATAACAACTTACTAGAAAAAATTATTGAGAACTTTTATCATACAATATATTATAGTATGAGTAATGTAAACACATATTTATTTATTAAAAGATTCATATAGATATAAACATACATATAAGCATACTTGTATAAAACTCTAGGCATAATGATGAAGGCAATTTTTATTTACATGTGATAAGTGTTAACCAGAGTGGTGAGAAGTCAGGCCAGGTGGATTGGAACAAAACCATGGTCAAAGTCAGGGCACTGCAGAAGTGCTAGTTGTGATTGTAAATTAAAGAAATAGAGAGTTCCCTGGTGGTGGAGTGGCTAAGGCTTCGGCGCTGTCAGCACTGTGGCCTGGGTTCGATTCCCAGCCAGGGAACTACCCACATTAAAAAAAAAACAAGAAAGAAAGAAATCAAATTTAAAAACATAAGTGGAAGAATGATTGAAGTAATTGTGAAGATAATCACAAGAGGGTAGTTTTTGCATTGGAAGAATCAGCACCTGGGATGTTCCTCATTTGTCTTATGTGTCCCAAGACTTATGCTTATCTTAACCTCTATGCACCCAGTTCTATCCTCATCCTACCAGAAGGACTTCAGAAAAGACATTTTCTCTGGACCAAATGGATATTTCGTTGGGAGCCTTGCATCAGCACTGGTCTGAGTAGCATCTATTTTCCCTTGACCGTGTTCACTAGATAATTCTTTCCCCAGCTGTCAGCTGCTATCCTGCTACCATCACCTTAGGATCAGAGAATAGAACTTGGTAACACTTCCTTAAGCATCTGTGCCACCTTTTCTGTGAACTTAAACTTCAAAATTCCCTTTTGCTCTCTCTTATAGGCAATCTACCGAAGTTGTTTCCTTTTTGTACGTAGCATTTAATGTGTACATCATTTCCGTTTGCAATATTTTCAAATAGAGATTGAAAAATTTACATGTAAACCAGATAGGAGGAAGGGGATACATTTGAACACAAGAAAAAGAAAGGGAAGCTATAAAGAGTTCCCAGTACAACTCTGACAAAGACTGGAGCCTTGAAGTGTTTTCTCTCGGGTAGTAAAAAGAAAAATACAAATTAACTTGACTTTTAATCTTTGTTCTCTTTATATTGTAGCCCTCTTCTGAGATGGGCTTACACTTCCAGTAAATAATTCCACATATATATTACAATCTACTGAGCTGCTCTGGTAATCACCAGTGGGTATCAAGGGAGACTTTTGCAGGCTTCATTTCGTGTTGGGCTCCAAAAGAGGACGCATAATGGCAGTTTTGGGTAAAGGTGAAACAGCTTTTCGAGACCCTAGCAGCAGCTATGGAGAGACCATCAAACATAGAGGAGCTATGGAAGACATTTGCCACCAACACTTTAAGGCCAAACATTATGAATGTCCCATAAATTAGGACCAACTTTGAAATGGAAAAAATCTTCCATTTTGGAGATTGTTGTACACATGAAGATGAGTCTGTATTTAAAGATAGAGATTCAAGACTCATTTACTGAAATCCAAAAAACAAGGTAGTATAAAATCATATTAAAAAACATCAGGCCAGCAAGAATAACTGGCTGCTAGGAAAATCAAACAAACAAACAAACAAAAAACAAAACTACTTTCAGGAAAAACAAGAGGGCTGAGCCTGCTCTCTTTTGACCAGTCAGCTTCTTTATTTAGAAGTAGAAATGGAGGAAGATTCAGTTTCTAGAAGGCAATTGGATCTAACAGGATGGTTTTAACCAGAAATATAAATTCATGCTGAGGGCTGAATTATTGTAGTAATTACTTGGTGACTAAAGGTAAAATTCCTAATAAGGATATCTGAGGACATGGGGATATATGTGTTCCCATATCTGCTTAATAAATTCTCCAATACCAACCTGGGACACAGGTCAGAGGCATACTCACAAGGATGCTTGTAGTGTGGAAACAATTATGAACGGTCTGGTAGATACTCCCAGAAACTTAAAACTTCAGGATGTGTGGAAAAGTTGGAGAATAAGGAGAAAGGACCATCTGGATAGTCTGGCAGCTGATGACAATCTGATATGAGACAAAGATCTCCCCACTGGACTGCCCGAAATTGAAGCTGAGAAATTAGGGAGGGACAAGAGGGCTGAGCTCTTTCGACTTAGAATCAAAGCTCTCCACACCATACAGAAGAAACCACGTTCATAGAGGGATGACTCTGTGCTCATCTGATGATGCATATTCCCTGTGCAATGAATTAGAACATCTCTTATTATAGTATGGCAGAGGAGTAGGCAGGACAATTTGTCTCCTGGATTACCTTTAAATTCTAATATAGCTGTATATAATTTATGACAGCTCCTGAGACATCTGGAACTGTTGATCTGAGGTGATGACAAGAGAGTATCTTTCTACTTTGAGCACTAAGATGAGCCAGGAAGACCACAGCTAGGCTTTCAGAGAATAATCCTGCTGAGCCTTAAGTAAATATTAAAAAGAGAAAGTACTCATCCATGAGTCTAAAGATATTCATATGCGGCTATTAATAGGCTTTCTCTCATCTACCAAAAGGAGAGATAATTTCCAATAAGATAAAATATTTTTGCAGGAAAAGGCATAAAAATATATCTACTAGACTTTTAGTGGTACTAGCAAAGTAATGTAGTAGTCGGCAGAAAGATTGGATGTATACTCCCATGGAACTGCTTTTGGCTGGAGGTGTCGATTGTCAGACATACGTAAAGGACTAAGAAGGATTTAGGGATGAAATGCTGACAGTGCCCAATTTCATAGATCCTCTGACAATGAAAATAGTCAGATAATTTGAACTCATAAAATGTATGGCTTGGGTGTTATTATTTTTATTGTATCTGGTGAAAGAAAACAGCTAAATCTTGTGGAACAGAATTTAAAAAATAGGTATGGACCAAAGTGTAAGAGGAAGAGATATTCAAGGAAGACTGGCAGTGTATAGAAATGATAGGATCTGAACTTAACAAGCCATAAATTTGGAGGCCTGAGCCAAGTTTCTAGTCATTCATTGCAGAACAGAGATTCCAAGTGAAACATAGTTTACATATAAATCACCTTTATATTTTAAGTATTCACTTAATTAGGACTAAGATCCCAAATGCTATTTTAACATAACTAATGTTTATGATTCTGGGGAATACTTAGTTTTACAAACTTCTTGATTCTAAATGTTGATCACACGTTAGAATTAACTAGAAAGTTTTTAATTATCTTGATGCCTGAGCCTCTCCTCAAAACAATTAATAGAATTTTTTCTTCAATTTCACTATATTGTTATTAAGCCCAATCAGCGTTGAGAATCCTGACCTAGAGTCACTGATATTTTCAATCAGCAGTTCATCCTTAACCTTCAACTTGGATAAATTAAGGCATCATTTCTGGATTTTTTTTATATGTTATTATTAAATCATTCATTCACTCATTTATTCATTATTATATCTATTCAGTTAATAGTGGCTATATATTTTTTTGAGCTAAGAGTATTGTGTTAGATACTGAAAATGCAGTGAAGAACAAAAATCTTAGCACCAGACTTAGTGGAGTTCATCATCTTATGGAGGAAAAATGTGAGTCAAATAGTCACCAAAATAAGAAACATTACAAATTGCAAATTACATGTTATAAAGGAAAGTTGAAGGTTTCTATGAGAATGTGAGTCCTTTATTTAAATTGATGAAAGAATAAAAATAATTTCTGTGGAATTCTTTAAGCAGAGATCTAAAAAGATGAAATATGAGTTATTTTTTAAAGGATTGGGAGGTAAAAGTATTCTAGGCAAAAAAAAATTGACTTGTGCAAAACCCTTGGATAAAGAAAGAGCAGCCATATATTTGAGTAAATGAAAAAAGTTACTATGTTAGAAGCACAGAAGACAATGGAAGATTTTTTAAGATATAAGCCTGGAGAAGTAGCAAATGTCAGCTAATGCAAGGCTTAGAGACCTTGCATATTGATCTAACAGAACTTAGTACTTCAGTAGACTCAACTGTAGTAAGGGAGAGCATCATCTTGACAGATATTGCTAAGAATTTAATTTTAAAGTGCTGTATTTTTGTTAGTGTTGTTGTTAATTGTATACTCAGTAAGACACACCTGAAAGGGCTTGAAATAGCAAAGGTCATGGTCTGATTTGCAAATTCAAAGATTATTCTGACATTGTGGCAGCTGTCTAAAGACTGATTCCAAGAGGGGCAAGTTTGAAGTAAGATCAGTTCATAGACTATTAACTAGTTCAAGATGATAATAATGTGAATCAGAGAGAGTTGCAGAGAAATGGGTGAAATTGAGTTATAGTTTGAGAAAAAGATCATGGTATTACAGAATCCTGGCCCTGACACTAATAATCTGTAGGACATGAGGAAGTTACTTAACCATTCTATGCTTCAATAACTCATCTATAGGATGAGGGTAATGCTATTTCTTTCTTTTTAAAGATCTAATTGGTTTTATAAGTGATTCATAAATCAGGCAGCATCCCATCTAGCAACTGGAAGGGAGCTCCATGTTATTTCTATCTTAATGTCTATGGACATGCATAGAACTCAATGGTTAATCCCCAAAAGACCATCAGATAAAAACATTATCTAACAAAGCTTAGTACCTTAGTAGACTTAAGTGCAGTAAGGGAGAGCATTGTCTTGACAGATTTTAATATTTTCTCAAAAAGTTTATTGCTAAGGAAGATATTTATCTTCCTTATCATTTTAGGGCATAAATTGAGAGATTTTAAGGTGGATCTTGCAAATTGTGAAACTGATTGGGATTGGACAGAGTTTATGACTTAACAGTTCTGATTTGATGGGTGAAACAAAATAAAGGACTTCCTTTGATAAGCAAGCAATTACTCTTAGGGGATATACTATTAGAGTGGATTCACAGTTTTATCTCCCAGGATCAAACAGCTAGTTTTTGTTGTTTTGTCAGTATTGTTTAGCACACGTATGGACAACTATGCTTAGAATTGTTTAACATGGAAACAGGTAGTATTTCCAAATCATTATAAAATATTAACATTCAGGATTTGAGAAGGAAAAATTGGAATTCACTGCGATTGTTGGGACTCTTTGAAAATATGTTAGTTTTTAAATTTAGAATGATTTTTTGTGTTATTAAATATTTATGAGTTACCATTATAATAAACAGTGTATTATTTTTCTGTGATAATAATATATTAGAATTTTCACAGTTTTAAAAGCTATATCAAGAAGTGCATTATTTATTACTAAAATGAACCAATATATTGGGACAATGCTATATATTTAAAAACATTCAAATTAATCTCTATCTAATATAGCTGTTTCACAAAAGAAGGGAATGTTAAAACAAAATAAATACCAAATAATTTTAAAAGTTAAATGGTAATAAACATGTATTTAATATTTAAGTGTTGTTATTCTTAAATTCTAGAATAACATTATCATTATCTTCAAGGTTGGTGTTGTAAATTAGTGTTGCTTTTGTTAATTCAGATTTTAAGTCTGTTTTAGTTTCATATCAAAATACTGTCCAACAATTTCCACATCTGCTTCTGTTTGAATCTCTTCTGTTTTGGTATTTACAAATAACTGTAGAATAAAGCAAATGTGCTGATACCAAAATTCACTAGTAAATATCATTGCGTAGTATTAAAATGATTTTACACTCAGTTCTCTTAATAAGGGTAATAATACTACACAGAATAACATTTCAAAATTACCAGATTAAGCACTTCTTTTTGCTTTTAAAACTCATTTCTTAGATTACAACTGACAGAATTCATATGAAATGTATAATGCCTATAAAGATGTGTAAATATACTCACCATGAACAGCAAACTCAACCATAAAAACACAGTTACGAGATCTGACAATTAAATTTATGAAAATGTCATCATGCACTTATGTTGGCAGCACTGTACAAATAACTCAGTAAGGTTTCATAACCTTGGTGTAAGGTGTACCTGTCTCTAACAGCTATATTCCTGTCAATTTGTGGTGGTATCTTACTGAGTGGTGTTCATTATTGTCGTTGCATATTTTTGTGTGCTGTTCTGAGAATATTGGAGCTTGAAGTAGAGCAATGAACAAACACTAAATTTCTTGTTATACTGGGTGAGAGTGAAAGTGAAATCAGGGACATGTTAGTTCAAGTTTATGGGGATAATGCCATAAAGAAAATGGCAGTCTACAGATGGATTAAGCATTTTTCTGTGGGGAAAGAAAGCATCATTAATGAAGAGCCATCAGGGTGGCCAGTTATGAGCAGAACTGATGAAAACATTGCAAAAATTCATGGAATTTTGAGTCAAAATTGCTGGTTGATTATGCAAAGCATAACAGATCAAGTAAACATCAATAGAGAAACAGTTAGGAAAATCTTAACTGAAAATCTTGCCATAAGAAAGGTATGTGAAAAAATGGTCCTGAAGGAGCTCTTTAATGAACAAAAGCAAAGGAGAGTCAAAGTTTAACAAGACTTTTTGGAGAGGCAAGATGACATTTTGAGCCTTGTTATCACAGGTAATGAAACATGGGTGTACCAATACAACCCTGAAACAAAGCGTCTTAAGTGTACAATGAAAGTCAGCCAATTCCCCATGACCAAAAAAGTTCTGTCAGACCTAATCAAGAGTTAAAGCAATGTTGCTAATCTTTTTTTTTATTAATATATCAGAGGGATTGTTCATTATGAATTTGTACCAACTGTACAAATAGTCAACCAACTTTACTCTTTGGAAGTGTGAAAAAGTTGTGTGAAAAAAGTTGGAAAAAAACTACCTGAACTTTTCACCAACAACTCATGGTTCTTGCATCAAGACACTGAACGAGCTAACACAGCACTGCCTATCAGGGAGTTTTCAGCCAGTACACAAGTAACTAACTGTACTGGAACACCCTCCCCACTCACCTCATCTGGCTACCAATGACTATTTAATTTACCTGAAGATAAAAAGATATATAAATATATATTGAAAGGAAGACATTTTGATAATATTCAGGACATCAAGGGTCATATGATGACAGCTCTGATGGCTTTTCTAGAGAAAGAGTTCCAAAATTGCTTTGAAGGTGGACTGGGTGCTGGCATTGGTGCATAGCTTCCCAAGGGGAGTTCTTCAAAGGTGACCCTAGTGATATTCTGCAATGAGGTTAGTAGCACTATTTCTGGGATGAGTTCATGAAATTAATTGTCATATAACACAGCAATGATGGCTATAAGAAAGACTGCAGATTATATTGTGACCAGACCCTCTTCCCCAAGATGTCCAACCTCAATGTTCATCTATGAATGACAGTGCATCCAGTTGTTGTTTGCTATGTGACGCCAGTGGCTTACCTTTAACAATTCCATGTTTCTTGTTAGATTTTAATTATTACAGAAGAATTGTAATATTGTAATACTTTTCCTAATATTTTTTTTCCTTAGGAATTTAAATTTGAAAAATCATTTAAATTTTCAGAGAATGTTAGAGGAATTTCTGCATGGAAACACTAAGCACAGGAAAATATTTTGGCTCTTATTGCCATTTTAAACAGGCTACAAGATAATGATTTTTCAGTTTTATTGTTGATGAACATCAAGCACTTAAAATAACACCTCAAAATAATTAATGTTCATTAATTTTATAGGTAATTATTATTATTGGAGGAACTATTCAAATTGAGCTATTCCCTTAATGAGAGAAAGATCTGGTTGAGATAAAAGAGAGGAGATGAAGAGTGCAGTTTGGGTGTTAAGTTTGAAATGCCTGTGGAATATTCAAAGAGAGATACCATGGAGGTAGAAGGGTGTAGTTTCTGCAGCTAAAAAAAAGCTTAATGGGGATATATAAATATTATTTATATTAGATATTATTTAAATTCATGAATTAGGATAATGGCACGTATATAGGTAATACAGTACGATGAGAAAAGGGAAACAAGCTCAGGTACTGACTAGGACATCTGATCACCTCTGTGGCTCCTGAACTACATTTTCACACCACATTGTTTTAGCTTCTTGGTACAATAAGCTGCTACTCAGTTTTCCTAGTGGAAAACTACTTGGGCCTGAAAAATTACTTGGCTTAGGTCCTAATAGCCTGCCTAACTCTTGTTATTCTTTTTCCTTGAGCCAGAACCATCTGTCCCCAATCCTCTCCCAGTGTCGTGTTCCAATCCAAATGAATCCAGAAATTTAAAGTTGACTTTATGTGTTGTCATCTTTTCAAATGTGGTGCCTCATTAACTACTCGGGACAGTCTTGACAATCAATAAGAACCTGAATCCAACCCTGATGGTCACATGCTTTTGAAGCCCTACCTATTCCTGACTTTTTCTACTTTCTTTTTGTGTATCTCACAGAATGCATTAGGGTTATCTAACTTATGATGTCACTAATGTAATAACACTCTTTGCAGTAATTATTTTCAGTAGTTATTTTTCAAAAGAAGGCATTAAAACATCAAAAAATATATGTGTTATTTTCTATTTTAAATATTTTCTATAAATTAGCTTTATTGGTCATTCAGAAATTTTATAGGATGGAATCAGAAGATTTGTATAGTGATTTAAATCATATAAGTTTTATCACCAATATACTGTATAACTTTGTTCAAATTACATCTCTATGATTTTCATCTAAAAATTAAATGTAATAATATTGTCCCAGATTCATCCAACATATTGGTAAAACAAAACAAAACCAAAAAAATTAATGTGCTTACAAATTTAAGTTGTTAAATTAATTAAATGTTTTATTGGTATAGGACATTTTGAATATTTTCATAAACAATAAGTTTTCTCAATTTATATAAATGATATAGTTTAATGGCATACATATTTACATTTCATTTCTTAGATGAAAAAGTTTTTAAGGACTCTGTGTGTTGTAGATTGAATATGTTCTCCCCAAGTTCACATGTTGAAGCCATAACCCCCAATGTGACTTTATTTGAAGATAGAACCTCTGAGGAAATAATGAGAGTTAAATGAGATGACAAAAGGCAAGTGCCTGATTTAAAAGGACTTGTGTCACTATAAGACAAGACATAAGAGAGCTCTCTCTGTCTCCACATACACACAAAGAAGACATGTGAATGAACAGCAAGAAGGCAGGTACCTGCCAGTTAGGAAGAGAACTCTTAACAGAAACCAAACCCTGCTGGACCTTGATCTGGGACTTCTGGCCTCTAGATTTGAGAGACACAAATTTGTGTTGTTTAAATCACCCAGACTATAAGATTTTGTTATAATCAAGCTGGTGAGAACTAGGCAACTCAACTTGATCAATACATTATATTAGATGATCCTTCGCTCTGCCCCCCAAATATTTTTATATTCATACTATATCAAATTGGGCTTACATTATATTTGTCATTGAATATAATCTTTGAATGCTGGAACTATATTATATTCAAATTTGTATCCCCATTAAAAGATATATTGTTTAACATGGAAGATGCTTAGTAAGTGCTAGTAATTAAAATAATATAGTGTATGAGCTCTAGGTCTATTACTATAGAAGAGCTTGTTTTGTTTGTTTACAGCATAAGAGCTCTGGGTCCATATTTAATATATTTTGTTTGTTTTTTGTTTGTTTTTATTTTGCTGGTTTGAGTACATACTTTTGCTGACAATGCTTTAACATGATCCACATTTCATGGTGAGTCAGACTGTTGCTGTAAATATTTTATCTCAAAACATTGTTCTTCAGTAACTTTTGGCCCAATAAATTAACTAAGTAATATGAAAGGCACTGATTTCTGAATAGGTAACTACACTATCTTAGATACAAAGTTAAGAATCTAATTTGATAGAAGAGAAGCATGAAGGACCAGCAGTCAGGCACACATGAATAAACCATCAAGTAGCAGAATTCTGCGAAACTATTCTACATGCAAGAGTGACAAGAGAAGAATAAGAGACTAATGCTGCATGAATAAGACAGCCAGCAGGAGAACACATTAGAATATAAAAGAGGTCATTCTTACTTTTTCAACAGGTTAGCTTCAGAAGTGGGTTTTGCTGATATTGGAAAAATTGAAATTTTCAAGCCATAGTGATATTATGAACATCAGAAAGAATGTCAATGTGTTTCATCTAAGCCAGAAAAGAGAGGGAAGGAAGGAAGAAAGGAAGAAAAGAAGGAAGAGAGAGTGGAAGGGGTGGAGGGAAAGTAACAGCTGTTCTTTCCTAAAGAATTTCAATGAATACATGTAAGAGAAAGAGAACAATAGGAAATCACCATTAGAACTTCGTGATATTTGCAACTGGTGTGTTCCACCAATGGATACTAAAATTAATGGATGAAATCTTAAGTAGAAACAGAAAATTTACATAGTCTCATAGTACCTTTCCCAAACAATTTAGTAATTACAAAAGAAAAAATATTAACTTTACATGATAATTGTGGCAGCTACCCCCTTAGGCGAGTAATCAGTCATTATTGTTATATATAAACATCACGTACCACTTAATATATGCTGCGAATGTGGCCCATCACCTTTATAATGTAGAACTTAAATTTAAGGATGAGAAAACAGAAAAAGCTGAAATTCAGGAACATTACATCAAAATAATTGACCAATACTCTTCAAAAGTATCAAGATCAGAAAAGATGAGAAGAAATTAGTAATTATCACAGATGGAAGAAAACTAAATAAATGGAATGTGCAATTTTGAATTGAACCCTGGATTAGAAAAAAAGACATTATTGGAAAAATAAAAACTGGTAAAATGTGAATATATTCTAGACTTTATAATATTAAGCCAAAATTCATTTTTAGTTTGAAACTCCATTGAAAGCCTAAAATTTTCTCAAAAATTACGTCAAAATATAATAAAAATGAAATATAAAAAGATAAATAAAGACTTTGATATGACTGTAGATAGACCTGCTTAATTCCAGCTACAATCTAAGATGACCACTTCTAAAGCTGAGTTTGTGAACTACATTGTATCTTATAGCCTCACTTTTGCAATTACATTGCAGGAGGGTTTCTATTTTGCTTCAGTCTAATACAAAGTAATTGCTTTCTATTTTTATTGTTCTGACTTCCATTCCTTTACCTTTCAAAAGCGTACTGTTCATCTCAGGGCAATAGTTAAAATAAATTCTTCTAAACTCCTCATTCTACTGATTCCAGCATGATAAGAATGAAAAATCCATAGGATAGTATACTCGTATATGACTCTGTTCAGTAGTATTTTGCTAAGTTAAGAGTTAATATATCAAGATAATAAAATGTTATAGCTTCTATTTCAAGCAAAAACTATGAGAAATAGAAGATATCATAGTACATGTTATCATACTATGCATGAAATTGCCGATTTAGAAAAAGAAATAGTAAAGTGATAATTGTTATGATGTTAAAATTACTGAATAGAAATTGCAACAATTTCCAGTTGGTTTATCAATAAGATTATAATTTCCTGTGGGCCTGCACTAGACTTCATATTGCCTTATGAGGGTTTCATCTCTTCTACCACTGAGAAAACTCAATTTCTCTAGGATTCAATGGCTGAATAGGTAGTATAATGCTCATGCCCACATTCTGTTGAGATGACCTGAGTTTAAAATGATCATCAAAGGTGGTGAAGGGGAAAAAAGGAAATGAAGAGGAGTGTATAGTTCTGATTATTGATAGAGAATTGTACTTGTTCAGGAAATGAGCCTATATTGTAGGGCTCAAGGGAGGTTACAGACATCCCCCTCTCTCTCTGTCTCTGTCTCTCTCTAACACACACACTCATACACACACACACACACACTCATACACACACACACACACACACACACACACACACACACACACAACTTTTGCATATTGTATATCTTCAGCCCATGATAGTTCTTCCTGCAAGCTGGCTGAAATCTAGAAAGGGGTTCAACTACATCTCCAAACCCAGAGTATAATCCCTGAGTCATGATAACCTAGGAATAGCCTTGGGAAGAATGTGTAGCTGAGGAGTAAATACTTGAGAACAAATGGTGCTTTTTAGGTTTATCTGGGCTTTTTCAGAAGCGCCATTACGACTTCAGTTTACGTTCACCCTTCTGGAAACTCTATCTAGGAGAATATATCATTTAACTTGAAAATGATTAAAGAATTTCAGTTTCTCTTCTGTCTTTCTAGATACAAGGTATCTCTTAGTTTTCTAGTGGAAGTCACGGCAGCAGTGGACCTTTCAGTCTTGAACCATTTCCACTTTTCTAGCAATCACCTGAAATCAGAGATATTATTTATAATTTTGCTAATTCAAAATGGTAACCCTAAGTTTCTGTGGTTGAAATACAATGATGGTGCACTTAATGAAGACATTAAACAAGTTAATCAGCATTTCCATCCAAACCTAAGAATATTACTTTATTGATTCTCCTAAATGCATAAAATGAGGAGGTGAGTACTCTATAGCAATAACTACAAGTTTTAAGTGTTTTAAAATAATTCTCTAATCCAAATTAATTTATTGGAATTATTGTACTGTATTGTGAAGAATTCAGCTTATTGAATGAATGGATTACTTTCTTCACAATTCTTAAATGGGTCTTCAGTGTTTAGGTTGACCAGATCTACCATTGTAAAGAGCACAGAAAACAATGTTTCTGTCCCATTTCAAACCATACACACGGTCAGCCTCGTCTCTCTGGGCTGAGTTGAAGGTGTCTGTAGATTGATTCTACATTCTATTTGAAACAGGACAGTACCGTTTTTTTTCTGTCTCATTTAAAATGATAATTCTGGTCAGCCTATACGGTGCTCAAACTATTATTTCTTCATGTTCTCCTAGGGAACGAAAAAGGGAAAAGTATATAATCACCTAATGGGAGCAAAAGAAAAAACAAAATCAGCGTCTCCTTCCTATTTCTACATGTCTTCTCAATTTCCCCGCCTATAATTATCATGAAAACTTCAGGGCTAGATGTATAATTGCTTACTTAAGGTAAAAAGGACCTGAGCTAGGGCCTACTATCACATTCCCCCTTTGGTTTTGGTGCTGTTAGGCTTGTCCTAGAGCACATTTTGTGTTTTAACAGCATTTGGCCTAGTGCCTGCTTTATACTGCAGCTGCATGGATCCTTAATCTTCCCTCGGGTATTGTGTGTAGAAGGCCTCAGCAGGACCCCAGTCTCCTTTCAGTCACTGCTACTTCAGTGTCTGCCCGTAAGACTTTTCTCAGTCTTGCCATTTTGCGTGAATCCTCTGAACACTTGCCTTGGTTTTTTTGCTTTGATTAATCTACATCTCGGTTTCTGTTGATTGGTCTATAAATTTAAATTCTGATAGTTCTTGCCCTTCAGTTTATAAAAGGAAATCAATTGAACTGCCAAACAGCACAAAATTTTCTATTCTTCATGCTGTGAAAGTTCACTTCTTCTAGGGACCAAAAAAATATTTATTTCAACTAGTAGCCATCCTGATAATATCTGGGGGATATTACTTTGGGAGGAGATTTGGTATTCCCATACCAAATCTCAGCCATAGCTTCCAGTCAATAATAACTAATAATAAAATTATATTTATATTTTAAAAGAATGCTGATATTCATTGATAAGTAGGAATGTTAAAAATCATGTTTCAAGTAACAGAAAAACATTTTTAGACTCATCTATCTAAAGGAACAAAAAAGAACCTGGTAATCTATTGGCTGGGTATTGAGCTATCACAGGACCTAAGGAGAGAAAATGCAATAGGAATTAAAAGCCATTAGGAATACAAGCAATATGTTATTCATTTTGTCTTACTATCCTTCCATATCCCACACTATTCCGCAGATACTCTAGCATCTGTGTTTCTTCTGTTCATTCTCTTTCTCTAAAATCCCTTAATTTTCTGCTTTTGAATATAGATGGCCACATTAACCTCAATTTTTAGGGCCTCTTAATTCTTCTGCAAACATACTGAGTATCTGAGTGCTAATTCCAAAGTCTCTGCTGAAGTTATCGTGACTCAGGTGTTCACCCCTGGTCCAATTAGCACTGGGTATGGGTCAGCCAGCTACCTCATCAGGAAGGATAGACAAGGAGAGTCTCAGAGAAGGCAACCCAATGCCCAGGTATCACTACAGGTACTACTGCTTGGTCTGTAGCATTTAGAGACAGGCTCTAGCTTTTCATTCCACCTAAAAAAAGTAATTTGAATGTTCTTTTTGTTGGTTTTACATGTAGTTATGCCCCTCCAACAAAGTATTTGCATTTTTAGGCTGATAAGACATACCATTTTAAATGGGACAGAAAACAGTACTGTCCTGTTTCAAATAGTACATTTGTCATTGTACTGACATCTTGAATTTAGCCCAGTGAGAATAGGCTGACCATATGTGCTGTTTGAAATGGACAATACCATTGTTTTCTGTCCCATTTAAAATAGAATATCTGGTCAGCCTAATTTGATGGGTAAATTTAAGTCTTGCTGATGAGGTTTCCTGTCCTGCTATGGAAACTCATTTCTAAGCACAATGTTCTTGTTCTCTTTTTCTAAGCATTTGTTGTTTTTCATTAGACTAAGATAATTTTTAAGATTACTTTCACTAGACTTAATAGTACAAGAGCAATTTTTTAATAGAATTTATGGTCATTTATGTTGCATATGTGCTTAATGGTTCTTAAGCTTTAGCAAGCATGAGACTCACCTGGAGGAGTCCAGGTAGGACCTGAGAATCTGCATTTCTAATACATTTCCAGGTGATGTTAATGCTGTTTAATCTGAGGTTTCAAACTAATAACCATTGACCTAATTCATTGTTACTCTAATTACAAGAGGCTATAACTAAGAAATGGTCTTATGTTTCAACATTAGGATCCAGGTGTGGGGACTATATTCCATTGCTCCCCAATCTATATTACATCCTTATTCTAAAATCATTGGAATATTAAAATGCAAGGGATTTTTGAGATTGTCAGATTCATCCTTTTCTATACATGCTCATACTACATTGATGTATTTAACCACTTCTACGTACCATCTTTATTATTATATCCTTAGTATCTTTATTTTATTTACCAAGAAAAATTTGTCACTCCTGTAGATAGAAAAAAGCATCTCTTATCTTAAATTGAAGCTAACTATAAAAATAAATTACAATGTTACTTAATTTTCAAAAGTAGTGCATGATACCAAATCAAATAGTTTTTAAAATGCATATGCAAAAATAAATTATTCAATGAGATTTAAAAATGCTTATGATTAATTTTTAATAAAGGGATAATCACTTGAATATCTGTTTGCTTAAGGTAGAAAAAAGACTCTACATAATTAATTTCTTTTTTCAGTCATGATATTTGCTTCTATTATGAATCCCAATGCATATGTAGTCAGAAAGGACAGAAGATCAAAATACTTTCTTTGAAATGGTTGGATATTAATATTTATTTCTAATGCTATGATGCAAGTTATTTTGTTCAAATAATTGAATTTCAAGATCTCTAAAGCCATCTTTACAAGTTGTTCTGAATTTTTTAATGTCTGGAATGTCAAGGAAACCCTAGGTTTCTTCTCTCCCACACTCCTGTGCTCTATCAGAGTAAAATGATGGAACTCATTATACTATTCACATTTTTTTTTTGTTTTTTTTTTTTGTTTTTGTTCTGTGGGTAGCTCCCTGGCTGGGAATCGAACCCAGGTCAGTGTTGACAGTGCCGAAGCTTTAGCCACTACTCCACCAGGGAACTCCCACTATTCACATTTTTTCATAATATTCAAACATGCCTTCATTGAGTTAGCTGGTACATTTATAGTTAAGTTTATCTGAAAAGAATATATTTTTAGAATAATTTAACAAATGAGTAAAGTTTAAGGACCCACTCTCAAATTACCTTGTGTCCTGTCAATCACAGTAAAAAGAACAGACACCACACACTGAGTTCCTATATAAAGTATTTTTCAAATCTCACTAACTTTATGAGGTTTATAGTACAAAATTATAAAATTTGTATTTTGCAATTGATGAGAAAAAGAAAAGATTCAAAGTAGTTGAAGTAGTTGCACGAGTACAAATAGCTAGCAATGACTGTACCAAGATTCCAATTCACTCTAGAACATTCAACAATCACTTGGCTGTCTCAAGTAATCAGAGGAAGCTAAAGATATGATTTTGTTTTGCCAAAAATGTTCTGCTCTCTTTTCTTGCTTTAGCTATACATCCTGCTTTCCTCAGCCACTACCTAAAAGCCCCATCTACTGGAATTCCTAACCCTGTTGGTCTAGAAAACAGTCAAGATGATCCCCTAGCCAGCACTGGTATTTGTCATTGGGGTTAAGTGTGAGTGAGTATCCTTGGGTGGCACTGTCAGGGAGTCAGACCTAGAAATACCAACAATGCCAATAAACTTGCCTTAACTCCTTTTCTTCCCCTCTCATCCCTGCCTCTACTCTGTCAATTAACACTGATACAAATCACTTCTGTTATTTTATGAATGAGGTAAGTATTTTTCCTCTCACTGAGCAACAAATACTAATAAACAAACAAATAAATAAATAAGTAAATAAATAAATTAGACTATGATATCTCTGAAGGTGATTAAAATGTAGAATAATTAGAATTAAATTGAGAATATTAACACATCCTCAAGATGTATTAATTTATGTATAAATTCATATGGAAAGGTCTTTTGGAGAATTTAAAAATTATTAAAAGGGATCGTTATGATCCTATATGCCCAAAAACTTTCACCTCAATCCTCCTATGATGCCTGAATAATGGCCGTACGAATCATCATAATCCCCTTAACCTCTACAGCCATCCACATGCTGCATCACTTACTGGTGGCCTGATACGTGGGAAGTTATTTGACCTCTCTGTGCCTCAATTTCTCTCCGGTAAAATGATCAGAATTCCAGCACCTGCTTTGGTCGTACACGTGCACAGTGGACTATCCCACAGCGCGATGGAATTTCTCGAGAGCATCTTAGGAGCAAAGGAGTAAGAAAGGAATCCCTCCACCCCCAAATGTTGTTCCTCAGAGATCCGCCAGGACCATGGAACCCGGAGGGCTCTCAAGAGACCTCTAGTGGAAGAAATCGCACCCCCATACTTGTAAGTTGGTTGGACTAAAAGCGAATAGAGTACACCTATTATTCTACGCAACAAAGGACCTTTTTGGCTTAATATTCTTGAAACACTTCAGACCTCACTTAGGGAGTTGGAAAATTAATGTTATTTACAAGGCATCAATTTGAGACCTTGTTCTCCTTCCATGAGGTGGTTCGGGTCAAGTTACTGGAAGATGGCAGGGAAAAGGGGCATCAGTGGGCACCAAAGATTTTCTTTCCTTAACTTCACAAAGATTTGCTGAGTGTTAAACCATGATATATGCAAAGGAAGTTAAAACAATATAAAAGCATACAAGTGCTCAATGTTGATTATTCTTTTTATTTTCTATTGTGTATAAAACACTGTGAAACATCCTACTTATTTTTGTTTCTTTTTCTTAATTTTCTCAATATCATTGGGTAAGTGTTATTATTATGATTCCCTTTCTTAGGATATAAAATAACCATAGCAATTCAAATTCACATAGGTTAATTTTTATATCCATGGGCACACATGTCAGTAGTAATCCAGGATGCTAGACTTTAAGGTAGTTTCATTTAGTAAAATACAGAATGTTATGGACCCTTCACAAAATTATCTGGCAAGCCTGTTAGAAATACAGACTGTAAAACAGCCTCATACTGTAGCCCATTTGGTAGAACTAGGGAATATCTGCAAATTCGTAATTAACAAAACAAGACAAAACAAAACAAAAACTTTGCAGATGACAGTGACATGAAGGTAATTTAGAAGTTACTGGGAACTATTGCCTGTAGGTGGTAGAGGACTGATGATAAAATTTATCATCCAAAACGAATGCTTTGGGGGAAGTAGGCATAATACAAAAATAGACCAGAAACCTGGGACTTCTATAACAATTTATCAGCAGGTAACATGAAACCAGTGGATAACAGATGATCAGATTTTTCACAGATTGATGACTTACTGGGTCAGAGTTTAAGACAGTTCTTTGTGTTCTTAGGGGTGTTATTAGGATAGTGACAACACTTAAAAATTAGGAGTATCTTTAGGGTGTGTAGGATCAGGCACACACCACAGCACAGGTAGTGAATGTCATAAGCAAGGACAAGAAGGAGAAAGAGCCTGAAGTGCTGAGTACGTTAGTCATCACACATCATCAACACAACAGACGTATGTAATTTTTCTGGATCATTATACAAGTTAACACAGCTAATACATTATACAATCAATTGTCAAAATCTACCCTCCTGACTTCAAATACATAGGTCTTGCCGTTTGGCATCAGCTGTAGTAGTGGATAAAAACAAAAAAGGCCAAGAAAGGGAAAGTAAGAGTAGAAGACAGACAAACTTCATCTCCTTTGAAATGTCGCCTAGGACCAACCTTCTGCACTGCTCAGGATGAAGAATCAGAAGAGGGCAAGTAAGTGGGTGGGTACGGTTTGCCTCTGATTTCTTTTGTCATCTGTTCATCTAATTTTTCTTATTCCAACACACAGTAACTGTCCTGTAATAAAAAAAAAAAGTAATTTTCTTAAAGGAGAACATTGTGACAGCTTATGTAAAGAATGGTGATATTTTTACCCTTTTGTGAAATTGGTAACATTTTTCTTGTACAATTATTTTTACAATTCAATGTTGTATTTACTCTTGGTGAGATTTTACAAATAATAATCATCTCTGATGGCTGAATACCTTCTTCATTACATAAATCATCTAAATTCTAATTTATCTCAGTGACTTGTGATTTGATGGGCTTCTGTGAACAACTTCTAAAACTTTCTCAATTTTGCGAATGTTTCTGAGGTAGATATTCAACAAAAACTGTCATCATGAAGATAATAATATATGGTAGAGAGAAAGGACAGGCTTACACCTCACCACAGGATTGGTTTATCTTGGAGACCAACGGATTACTATACTCAGCTTCACTTCTTTGAGTAATACACTGTTGCTATGGTTTTTCCTATTCCCAGTTACACATCTGTATGGAAAAAAAAATCACAGAAAGCATATCCAAGGAAACAAGAAACTATAATAAAGCAATGCATACTCATGAAATGTGAAATAACCTTAAATATACTACATTTTTCCCCACTACTCATTCCCTCTACCAAAACTCCCAAGTCACCTAAACACTTTGAACTTTCCAAGGCACTGTTATGGAATTTAAATATAAATTAATAAATCTGATATTAAGAAACTCTATAGCTTAAACACTAAGATATATATTCTGTAACATGAGAGAAATAAAACTAAATAAATAAGCTTGCCACAGAAATTTATTTTAAAGGAAACTAATTGAAAAATATCATGTAATGGAACCAATGCTAAGTGACTTAACCTGTTTCCACCTGTGACATTGCCATGAAAATGATGTTCAGTGCAATGTTAGAAATAATGACCTCGAAGTACACTTTAAAGTTTGTTCCAAAATATCCAAAGAAATGTGATATCATTTTACTACAATGTTAGAAATGTACTCATCTAGTTTGAGATTATTTCCTACAGCGTGCAAGCACTATAGTCTAGACATTCAGGAGCATGGTTCTAAAGTAGGGCCACTTGACCACAAGTCTACACTCTACCAATTACTACTTTAAAAAGTTAATAAACAGAAACCTTATTTAATAGAAAGTCCAGAAGAGGGAGCTCTCAAATCAACCCATTTGCTGGAGAAATATCTGGCTGACTTTTGTTTATAGATCAATACCACGTATAATGCCAGTTTTCTCATCATAAAATGAGATAATAATCATATTAAAGTCATAGTGTTTTAATATGTTTGGCCTACAGGAACTATCAAACAAATACTAGTTGCTACTATTAATAGAATTATCATCTTTTAAGGTACTATTTTGTGATTATTAACCAGACTGCCCATTGAGAATATTATTACGAAGTGTATAATGTATAATATAGGGGCAGATAAACTTAATTTAAACCTGATCTTTGTAGATACTTGCTCTGAAAACTCAAGTTAAATTATTTGCACCTTGGTTGTTAATAATAATAATAATACCTGTTTGATAGGCTAGTTTTAAAAATAAATTACACAGCTGAAGAGCCTAGTATAGCTGCTCGCACATTGTAAACACTTTTTCTCCAGCCATTTAGAATAACCAGTTTTTCTCAAAATAATGTTATAGCAATAATCCATTAAAAATAAGATTCTTGCACCAAATCACATTTTCCAGCCAAATTTTGGTGAGGACTATTTTTGAAATTACATATATATGAATTCAATTTTTAGATGGTAAAACATACCAATTCAATTCAGTCACATTTCTGTCACTGTTCTATTAAAGAAAGAAAAAGTTTACAATGTTTCTCCTTTAGGTTGAGAATTTAAAGAACTCATCAATACTGAATCCCCTTATTTGCTTTCCTTGTGATGGAGATCTGAGAAAGCTTTGCAGAGATGGAGACAAAAATAAGTTAATCAAAACTAAAGACAAAGCAATCTGATGGAAATTTTCATTGGAATGATTATTGAGAGGTCAGTTAGCTATAGAATTAGCAAATTACAACTCAAAAAAGATAAATTGAGGGGCTAAAGTTTTTTCTTACATTTTTAATTTTTTGTTGGAAATAGAATATTTTAGATAAAGTTATTATTCTGTTATTAGTCTTGTTAACTTTTAAATAAGTGATGCCTTTTAAATTAAAAGTTGAAGTTCTGGTTCTATGTTTAAGCCATTTTTAAAGGGTTATTATTTTTTTTTATTCTCTTACCTGGAAAAAAAATGACATTTGAAATTTCATTGACCTCTCAGGAGTTACAGAAGCAAACAGAAATGTTTCTCTCCTAAAACCTAGAGAGAGACTAATAATGCTGTAGAAGTGTTATAGGCTGTAGAGACTTTCAGAATGTTTGAACTGGAATGTGATTTTGCTCCAGTGATTTTAAAAGAGAAATAAAAAAATTCCAATGATCTTACCTGGAAGTTATTTTATCTTCAGTTCTAATTGACTTCTATAATGCTCTTATAAAAGGTGCAATAATGCCTAACTAGTTCTTTGACTTAACTCTCATATACTCCTTAAGATGGAGACACACTTAAATAAGACAATCCATTTCTTCCTGAATCAAGACTTTTTGTTGGTGGTTGGAATGTATTTTTCCAAGGATTCTTACCATCCATTGGGTCTGTGATAATATCAACTACAGTAGAACAGTGTACTGGACTAGGAATCAAGAAAACTGATTTTATTTCCATTTTGGACACTAACTAGCTGTATGACACTAAGTAAGTCATCTCATCTCTCTATTTTAGCTTTTCATGAAAAAACAAAATGAAAAAACAAAATGAACCAGGTGGCTTCATGAAATTCATAGTGTTAGAGATTAAATGGATCATAATCTACAAATAGAGGATTTTGTTTTACAAATAAAAGGACAGATTTCCAGAGGGATACAATGTCTTATCCAATGTTCAATTGAATTAGTGAAAATGTGAAAAATAAAACTCAGGTCTTCTTATTTCAATCTAATGCTCACTTCTACACATTGAAACTTTACATACTTATCTAAGAGCCAAAAAGCAATGAATAAAATGTTTTTATGATTTATAGATTAAATAAATATATAATGCATACATAAGTAAATAGTAATTATAAAATTATTTTATATTTACAGATACTTACAGACATATATATATTTTTTTATATTTGCTATGTTACTTTAAAATGTATGTACCTATTACACATAATATTTACATATGTATATTTTATTCACCTTTCTCTTGGCCAGATTATCAATAGCATATAATGATGATTTTATCTGAATTTATAGGAAATTTGACATTTAAAAAATCTATTGCTGCAATGTAAATAAGTCAATATTTGTTCATGATTACTTGACAACAAATTTATAATCACTGAATTTAGTTTAAATACTGCTTACAGATAGACTGTTTTAGGAAGTTCTTTCCCATTATACAAAGTTATGGTATAGAAGTTTCCAATAAGAATAAACAATTAAACCTGTATAATATCACAGAGGAGTTGTTTCCTGGAATGACATGGTGGCTCCATGGCATTTTATTAACTTGTTGAATTTGCCTTAGTTTGGGAAACCAATTTATCAAAATCTTTTAATTCTTAAGACTTGCTCAAATTAACAAAGCTTATAGGAAAAGATGTATAAAAGCAGAGGTAGTTTATTTATGTACAATTAAAATTTCCTAGGGGAAAATGGAATTCTGTCTTTGGTTAGTTCATTCTCCTTGTAGGTAAAACACTAGGGTAGTCAATTTATAATCTGAAGTTTGATTTCACGAGTTTCAAATCAGACCAAGGGTGAATTCAAGTACTTAGTAACGTCAAATAAGACAGCCAGCTATTTCCTCAGTGAACATGTTTTCTGCTCAGATAATATGCTATTTGTTCATAGATTAATTTACTTTCTGACACTCTTGCTCTTCCCTAAAGTCATATATATTATAGATTAAAGTGAGGAAATTTTCTGTGGTAAATATTTGCACCAGCAAGAGTAATGTTCAACATATTTAGCAACAGTATGGGAACGAGACAAATAATTCCCAAAGTCTTGGAAGAGTTAAGTACTTCAGCTCCTAGTTCTGTGAACCCTTATTCCTATAGTTGTTGAATTGTGGGCAAACATCACTTGTGGGTGGGATCAAGGGAAGCGGCTACATGACAATTCATGTGGCAGTCTTTGTGTATTTTTAGCAATGAGTTCCACTGTCCCGATACCTATGTACTAATTGAATATTTCTCGTAAATGTTGGAAATCGTTTTAAATATATTTTAGTATTTCTCTTCTTATTTCAATAAATTATGACGTAAGCTTCTTTTAATGTTTAAGGTAGATGTTTAGAATAGGAGTTATTGCTACAAGTTAGAGTAGCGATACCTCCCAGGTTTCTGAACTGCATCAAATGATGCCAGACTGCTAGGATTTTTGGAATGCTTATATCTGCTTTTAAAAATCTTTTTTTCCTCCCTGTCTCTTCTTATCAGGGCTGTCACTTTTCATTTTTATCCTTGTACTTTCCTCTAGCAACAACCCTCAAATTTTCAGAGACTGAATCTAATTTAAATGTACTCTGAACAGGAAAACCTAGCCAATTTCTAAGATAAGGGTGTAAAATAATAATGAATGAATTCCAAGTCATGGCTTGAGGAGCTGTATTAAAAGTAAGGAAAGTACATTTTAGTTTTGGACCTTGTGACACATGTGGTGTGTATTCTGAACTTCTTTTGGGTTACTTCAGGATCCTTTCATATATTAAAATATTCTAGTTTGATTCATAGTGACCACTGGATAAGTGACCAATTAATCGTGCTTCACATTATTGCAGAGGTTGAAAATCAATTCCTACTATCCAAACCTAGCCTGCAGTTGTGTTTCAACTGGCCAAGAAAATGTTGGTGTAATGCAATGTTTTTAAAATTTTGACAGTCAACTTTTAAAAACAGAATATTTCATGTGTGAACCTGAATCTTTGGGTTCTCTTGAAAAACAGAAAGGTTGGCAATACGGCGCTCATATATTAACATAGAAATGATAGGTGAGAGCTGCTTTCTTTAGATGGTATAATCATGTGTTGAAACATGTCCCCTGCAAAAGACTTGCTGAAATCCTAACCTCAGTACCTCAGAATGTGGCCTCATTTGTAAATAGGGTCACTGCAGATGTCTTTAGTTAATATGATGTCACATTGGAGTAGGGAGGACCCCCTAGCCCAATATGACTGATGTCCTTATAAAAAAAGTACAATGTGAAGAGACAGGGAAACACAGGGAAAAGAAGGCCATGTACAGATGGAGACAGATTAGAGGTAAACAGCCACAACCCAGCAAACTCACAGGGCCACCAGAAGCTGGAAGAGGCAAGGAAGGGTGCTCCCCTATGGGTTTTGGAGAGAACGTGACTGCTAACACACACATTTTTGGATGTCTACCCTCCAGAGCCATGAAAAAATATAGTTCTGATGTTTGAAGCCACCCAATTTGTGGTGTTTTATTATGGCAGCACTAGGAATCTAGTGCAGGTGGGATTTTCAGACCTCGTGATTGAGCAGATAATCAGTATTTCTCCACAAAAATCAATTGAATGTTGAACAAAGTGTGTACAATACCTTATCCATACATAGATAAAAAAACAAGGACTTGCTATACAAGAGACAAAAAATAAAAAAAAAATGACCCCTACCTAAAGTAGACTTTTGACCATCAGAGTAGGCTAGAGACCATCTGATTATAGAGACAGAGATGCTCATTTGTTTCTGCCTAAGATTCTTTTATTTTGTGGAAGGGGGTGAGAACTGACCTGAGAACTTCGAAGCTATAAACTTAAAGCTTCTGTAGGCCTGAGCTTGTAATTTAAACTCCAGTAATTACTTAGCAAGATAAGAAACTAACATAACAAGTGACCACAGTCTGATCACACTTTGGGGTCAGCAGCAAAACTCCTTTGAAGAGATCCTCAACTCAGGCATTGAAAGATTGCTATAGAAAAACCACCGGAGTCCATTGAGTATAGAGCTTTATAAAATTAATGATAATTTTAAAAAATCAACAATAGCAACAAGACCACCAAAAATCTCAGAGGTTTATACACAGTTGCAATCTACCAAATATAACTTAGCTTAAAACACGAAAAGCAGCATTAGATGCACCTTCAAGACTTTCATATAGTAGAATTATCAGACTAGATGATAAATTATGTTTAAAAAGATTAAAGAAAAAATAAAAAGGAGGAATATTCATTGAACAGCACATATTTATTTCACTTATCTCACATTTATTGAAAATTAATTATGTCAGGTATTTTTCTAGTTACTCAGAACACAAAAGTTAACCACCATCATCAGCATTACTACCTCCAACTCCATCACTGCCTTAGTTGTGAGAGACAGATATAAATTAAATATGTTTTATGGTGAAATGTGCTGTAAATAAAAATAAAGCAGGGAAGGTGGATTGGGGGGCACCAATAAGGGTTGCAATTTCAATTTTCCATTGGAGATCAGGGAAAGCATCACTGACATAAGGATACTTAAGTCTGAAAGAAGTAAGAGAGCAATTCAGATGAATATCTGAAAGATAAATGTTCCAAGGGAGAGGAATAAAACACGCTAAGGCCCTGAAGTGGTGACTGCAAATAGCAAGGACGCATGTGTAGTTGAGTAAGACTGAGACATACAGTAGTGGGGATTCAAGAGGAATGGTACGATCGAAAGTAAGAAAAACTGTGTTGTCAAAAAGTATCAGAAAGGTATAAGAAAGAACCAAATTAGAATTTCTGATTAAAGAAAAGGAATGGTAAAATATAAAAATCGAATGGAGAATTAAACTGCAGATGAGGCAAAGCTTAAGGGAGAATTGGGAAAATAAAAGGAAGAACTAAGAAATGAACCAGAAAACATCCCTCACGAAGAAAGAGATGAAAAAATATAAAAACCAGGTTAAAAATAATTTTTTAAACCATAGGATAAAATAGACTTCTCCTACATATATAGGCCATATTTAAAATGATACTAAATTATAATTTTCCAGAAATTTGGAACAAAATGATTCTTCAGTTTCAATAAATGCAATGAATCCTAAGCAGAATAAATGGACTTAAATACATATCCATGCAAAAATAGCAAGTGCTGCTTGTCCTTAGTTCTCTATCTTACCTGCTTCATTTAGTTTACCTGCAAGTTTCCTTAAAAGCATCGGAATTTGTGGCACTTTTAGGACTAAGTTAGATTTTATAGTCATAATCTCATTAAAATGTATTTTTAATGAGATTATGACTATAATTCTCATTAAAATGTATTTTTATCTTGAGGCACTTGCAAAGAACTGAAAACAAACTTTAACACTTCTTTTTCACTATCTGCATGTCCTTGTTCTAACCTTCTTTTGACTTTGATATAGGCTGACTGGACGGACAGTTTTAAATGGGACAGAAAACAATGGTACTGTTGTGTTTAAAATGGTGCATATGGTCGGCCAACTGACACCTTGAATTTAGCCCACTGATACTAGGCTGACCATACGTACTGTCTTAAACAGGACAGTACCATTTTTTCTGTCCCTTTTTTTTTTTTTTAAACAGCACCTCTAGTCAGTCTACTTTGAGAAGGGAAAGCAGATGAAAATGGGTAGAAAAAGAGAAGCCAGGCTGTTTCCTGTCACTATGAGTTTCAAATTTCAGTATCAGCCTAAGGTAGAATTTCTTTCTCCCATAATATATCAAACCACCCCTCTTTTCTCCTTTGTGCATTTGGTTAATATTCACATATTACCAGAAATAATTTCTTTGGACTTAGATCTTTCTCTAACATATGCATATCGTTTTTGCTAACCTGCTTTTTTCTTAATCTCAGGCAATTTAGATAGATGGAATTTTACAGTTTAACTTCTGAAGAATTCACAAGATTTCTAATTTATAAAATTATAAATCACATGCAGAAATTTCTTTTAATAAATAGCATTTTCAGAGCACAGTTTTTCTGGAGGTAGAGACACTACAAAATACTGTGACTGGTAAAGTGGGAGGTCTCTGATAAGTGAGAATTTTCACAATTTTCTCACCCTGATGCATGCAACTTCATTTAAAAAATTAAAGCACAGATTCCCTTGGGAGAGAAAATAAAGCTAAGAAATTTGTTTTGTTTTGTTGTTTTCAAAATTAACCGGCACTTGGAAATTTTTAAACAGATAATAAATGTTCATGGTTAGTATTGCTCTAAAATGAATTCTTTAGCTGATGTTTTTTCCACTGACCTGATTCTCGCCATATTGATTGTATTATAGACCTTAATGTGCAGTGTCAGTTAGTGTTCAATTAGAGAAACAGAACCAATTAGGAGTTATATATTAAAAGATATATATTATATGATTGTTGGAGTTGGCAAGGCAAGTGTAAAATTGGCAGGACAGATATCAGGAAGGACAAGCTGATAATCCTGGGGCAAAGGGGAAAGACGACTGCCTACAGGCAGAATTTCTTTTTGGAAGTTTTGACTCTCTTTTATAAGGACTTCGACTGATTATACTTATATGTCATCTGTCTGTTCAGGGACAGGGGAGCAGGTGGCCAGGAAATTGTTCCCAGAGCTGTGGAGACAGTGGGGTGCAGGACCTCATACGAACTGAGGCTCCAAGCCCCTTGGTCTGTGCTCCATGTCTGATTTGGCTTCATTTCAAAAACTAAATTCAAAGATAAAATTATTAAGAATTTTAAGATGATCATCAGAAAACACTAAAACCCAAGGCCAAGCTCCCTTTCTGAGCAGGAAACACTGGGCAGGCTGCACTGGTCAGAAGCCTGTGAAGCCAGCCCTGGGTGTGAGCCTACGGCAACATTTGTCTCCCAGAGGGCAGGGCCTCTTGAGGAAGCAGGAGAAACGTTTACTTTTAAGGGGAGACATCTTTTTATCAAACCCTGTACCATCATAGTGGGTTAGCTCTGCAGAAATTCAGGGGTAATAATGGTCCAATATAACAATTGCTTCAGACTGGAGACATGGACAGGTAGGAGATGAATATACAATCTGTTCTTCCTTTTCCTCACACACTTACATTTCTTCATTCAACCAACACATATGTATTTGTTAAAATTCTACAATGTATTGATCTCTCTGCTAGTTTATAGGGACATAACTGGGAACAGTATGTAGTTTCTTGCTTGGAGAGCCTCATTCTTAAACATACTACTATTATATTCTATATAGTTCTTAGAATAGTTAGCCAAACAACCCATACTTATTTAACATAAAATGAATGTTGAACTCAATTGATCGAATGTGAGAACGTGAATAAATTATAAGTAGCCTGTAAATAACAAAACTTAACCTTAAAACAAACCCTATCTTTTTCTGAAATTGTTTCAGCACTCCTAAAACTAATTCAAGGTCTCCATTTTCTATTTTCTACACAGAAACATTCATTTCACATTGGTGTGATTATCTTGTAAAGGTTCTTAGTAATGAAGGAGAAATCCCACATATTTGACATTTTACTTCTTTGTAAATATTTTGTCAAGAAAATATTCAAAATGTGGCTGAAAAACTCAGCTGTTTTTAAAGGGTCACTTAAAATAACAATAAACAGTATTCTCAATATTTTTTAAAAGTCATATGCCTGGTCTTCTAGATAATATTAGGAATATATTGAATAACAGGTAATAGAAAACACTAATTAGTGACTTACATAAATTGGGGTTTCTCTTTCTCACATAACAGAAATTACAGTGACAGAAAAATGCAGAACACTTAGGGACATTGTCTCTGAGATTCTAGTGAACCTTCTTCAATGTGTTGCTTCATTCTGTTGCAGCTGCAGACATTATATCACTAATATAGTGAAAACTTAGTCAATATGCATTCCTATCTTCATGGTAAACAATATGCTTTCCTTTCTTTGTGCTAGTCAATTCTAAGATGAAGCATATATTCTCATTTAGTGCTAAATAATATTGGAACTAGATAAAAATATTTAACTATTTGATTCTGGCAGTACTCGTTCCTTGATAAGCTAACTTAATGAAGACTGACTCTTGCTTATCAAGACTTACTTCAAGATTCTCATCTCATGATGCTCATCAATCCAAAACCCTAAAACCCTAAAAAATTATTCTCCTGTAACTTCCCCTCTAGGACACTACTAAGAATCTTTTAAAGTCATATTTTCTCTCTCTGTAGGGTGATCAACTGGTTTTTCTGAAAGATCCTTTTTTTTTAAATTGGATACACAAGAATAGGAAGAATATCTTTAGCCATGTATGTCTCATTTATCAGGAAAGCAAGTCTTCTCAGAAACATTAACGTAGAATATTTCTTAGATCTTACTGGCCAGACTTGACTCTAATTAAGAGAAAAGATGGGAGGATAAGAAATCAATCAATGTGTATCACCCATTGATTTCTACATGTACAGTCTAAAGGAAATGAAGACTCAGCAAATGAGATGGTGAGAAACAAATGGAACTGGATAAGCAACTAAACCACAGATGTCCTTTTCAAAATAACCAAAAGAGCTTTATTTAAAAGAACATGGAACAAAATTTTACAAACAACTGTTTGTAAAAATGTAGAAACTTTTTTGAAAAAAGTAATGAACTATGAAGTTGGATGTTCTTGTAAATGGAAGAAAAAATCTCATCCCTCTTTAGCTTAAATATAGTGTAATAATGAAAAGGGAAGATCAACAAGAACTAAGGTGTAGATGTTCTAAAATAACTGCTTCTCTGAGAAGGATAAATGCCTAGCAAAATCCGAGTCAGATGACATTTGTTCATTTCTCAGAATTTATTTTGTAATATTTTTTAGAATTAGTGTTTTCATTAGCAGAAACTGGGTATGTGTGTACACACACACACACACATACATACACATTTGGTTCAAGAGTTCTACACTGCATAATTGAAAAAAAAATGTCACTGATATTCCTACAATTCAGAATGATGCAGAGATTGGAACAAATTTTATCTGGGTGACTAAGGGCATCAACAGAAATTACTGAATATCATGCTAAAGCTCTTCCCACTTTCTTTTTTATAGTTCTCTCTCTAACCATTCATTCTGTCTTCCCCATCTCACACACATAATACATACTAGGGAATTATACAAAAGTAATAATTGAGGTCTATTAGGTATCTGAGTGCCCTGAATTGAAAAATGGAAAGCAGTTCTCATGCGTGAGATTGGGAGAGAAATGAGGAATCCAAGAGCAAGGAAACCAGTGGAACCCACAAGGGTCCATCTTACAGATAGTTAAATGTCTTAATTAAGTCTCAAAGGACATAGTAAAAGTCATATTAATGGCATAGGTTTATTGATAATCTGGAGGAATTATAGGGAATTGTATCACAGAAGAAGGAATATGCAAAGAAAGTCAAATATACATGTAAAACCTTTGGAAATGGTATTGTGAAACAAATATGCAGACCATTAAAGGGAAAGGGCGGTCCATTCCACACACCCCACCGCGAAGGCACAGGGCTTAGGTAGAAGGTTGTGTCCAGCTATTCCAGAACAGTGAACAGGGATACGTGGCAGAACTGGATAAGACGGAGAACACTTTGGTGCCAAAACATAGTTCAAGGTCAAAAATGTCTGTTATCTGTCATAGGCCTGTGGAAGGTGGCAGTTGAGGAAAGGAAGGCTAGATAGAAATGGATATTTGGGTTACATTCCATCATTATCATACATTGTAGAACTGCAAGCATTCCTAAAAAACTAATTTGCTGTAAGTGATTAACATGATTCTATTCACAAATGGTAAATGTAGCCTATAATTGTTCCCATTAGTGAGGTTTGATGATCCCTGTCTCCTCTTTGAAAAATTTATACCGTATTAAGCTTCTCCTTTTCTGAACTTTTCTTCTAATTTATGTGCTTTATGTACTATGTGCTTGTTTAATAAACTTTACTAACATTAAGTATTACCCTTTTCAGAGCAAAAACTGTTTGTATAGTCTCTTCGCATCTCCTCTACAAGCCAACACAGCACTGAAGAAAGAATTTTTGCTCAAGGAATACATATTGAATTATACAAACTAAGTAATTCCAAACACATATCGATTGTATTTAAACTGAATGCTTTTAGGATGCTTACAACGTGATTTAGACTTTTTCTAATAAGAAAAAGGTTAACAGGAGAGGTGATTTATGCTGAAAATGGACAATGTGACTATGTGCAAATATATATTATCTTACTTCTCTAAATTCTACTTTACAGCCATTGAATCTGAAAACAGTAGATATGCTTATGGATGGGAAAATATAGAAACCCTAAATTAATATAAAATTTTAAATGTCTTACAATTCCACATATTAAAAATTACTCAGTTACTTTTCTGGGAGACATTTTATTAATCCAGTACAATTATTGTTTTTACAATATAGAACATTACTAGAAAAATGATTATCAGTTTAAATGATATAGTGCAAGAGTTGATAACTATGGAATCTTCTTCTTGAATAATGTATGTAACATCTAACTTGCTGTACTCAATAATTACCATTTTTTACTTTCTTACAGTGACTTTATGCTGTTTTTCAGAATATTAAGAGTGTATAATTTCCTTAAAATTGTATTTTAAAAACAATATTAATCTTTTTATGAAACTTCACCACTGTATTACTAAAAATAGAGGCCATTTAAAGGGTTCTAAGCTTGCCTGATGGGAAAATATTTATGTGCCTACTGGCCTATTATTCCTTCACTGATTCTTTGTCTCGTTTTTAATAATAAAGGATCATGTGTTCCCCCAGTTCCCAGCATAATTGTCCTGCTTAGGCAAGTTGCCAAATCAAGTAGTTTGGACACTCTGAAGCTGTGATGAAAGTAGATATTAGGGGTGAACTGTACTTATTAAGTGCTGTTCAGGGCAAGTAAGTAGCAGGGTGATTCACTGCTGTTCACACACCTCTCAGCTGCTTTGGTCACGAGGCTCTACCAGAAAGAGGCTTGCTGCTAACTTGCTAACCACCAGGGCTCATTCATGTTTCCAGACAAAACCTGGGCTAGAGTCCACAACCCTTAAAGCTCCATAACCATGGCCCCTCCTGACACACCAATTTTTATACCAATTTTGAAAAGAAACATACAGCAATTTGTACACTGCAAATGGCCATATATATCACAATCTCAACGTGGATGTATTCAAAGGCATTTTTCTCTTTATATAAAAAATAGTATATTGCTAGGCAATCTCATACTTTTTTTAGTTTCCTTACATAAATAATACAGAAGAGAAAAGTAACAAGAGAAACATACATCTCTTTCATATTGTGAAGATTAAAAAAAAAACCAGAATATGCTTATAACTTAGTTTTTGCTATTAACATTTATCAGGCACATACATATTAAATACTGTTATCTGTCTGGAAACCTTATTGAACCAAAAAATGAAATTTGAAAAATATTATAATTAAGCCCTGTTTTAATTTACTGGAGAAAAAATGGAATGGAAGACGGTGGTATCAATGTCACAGTACTAACTGTATCTCCCATTACAATGTTACAATCTACTTTCAACAAATATGCATGCATAGTCCAGAGCTAGATTTGAATTTTGATTAATAATTTGGAATAGGTAAAGAACAAGATTTCTCCAAACAAATTTGGGCAGCAGGAATACTAGATGAGGAAAGGTCAGGAAAAACTAATATAAAGTAGTCAGTAATAATTTTTCCAACTGGGATTATGGTCAGTTTCTGTGCACACACATACATATATAAATTTACAATATTGTTTTCTGAAAGTCAATCCAATGTTAGGAAATTTGGCAGCAATTTGTATATAACTTGGGGGTATTATTTTACTTTTGTTCATTTTCTTATTAATAATATCTAAGGCAAACCAACAGGTCAATAAGGTTGGTAAGTAAGTGAACTGTTTAGAGAGGTAATCAATATGTTTGAGAGAAATATTTTGTTTTTTCAGACTGTCTTTGGTGCATATAAAGTCCTGGTTTGAGTTGGAATGACTGGTTCCTTTTCCATTTTCTATTGCCTCTAATTTACTGCCTCTGAAGAGTTTACACGCACAGACACATCTCAAACAACATGAGATGAAGTGCATTTTACATCATTTGACCCAAGGACAGCAAACTTTTGTGGGTTTACTTTTTGATGGGTAGATTTTCGACATACTATTTTTGCCACAGGGTCTATAAAGTAGCATCATTGAGACTGTCAGCTTCCCTGACAAAATGACTTGAAAGCAGAATTGTATGAACCAGAGGAGGTTTAAGTTCACCTCAGGCTCAGTGAATTGCAGAAATAGCAGTTTAATCTGCAGGATATCCAAGCCAATCTATAGGGGGGGGGGGAAGCTGAGTCAGGGTTTGGGAGAGGGGTATCTTTTTGTGTTTTTAGTTGTCGTTGCTGTTAATCAGTTCTGAACTTTTTGAGCTGCCAGTTAAAAGGTTCCAAATTTCATACCTTTAAACATCCTATAGTTTCTTGGGCATAATTAGGATTATGTTGTCAGATTAAAGTTTCAGGGGAGATTTGCTACAAATATTTTACATAAAATCAAAGCAGATTTCATTTTTAGTAAGAGAATTAACTTTTAAAAATAATACCAACTTATGCACATTTCTTATCACAGCCAATTATTCTCCCTGAAAACATTTGATACATTAATGTTAAAGATACAGTAACTATAACTATACAGATACATTTCTAAATTTTACAAAATAAACGCAGCTAAATACTATGCAGTCAGGGGCAAAGACTCTGTATGCAAACAAACATGGTATATGAGGGTTGTTTGAGAAAAAATTCAACTATAAATTTCTCTATTTTTCATATTACATGGCTGGCTACTTTATGGACAGTCTTCATAAATTTCATATTCTCTCTGCAATTTATTAATTGCATGACCTTGGGTAATTTGTTTATACCTCCTGATGTATAATATCCTCATTTTTGAAATGGAATAATGGTATTTTTTAATAATGAGGTTAAGAGGCTTTAAAAATTAAAGTAATTTTTAACAAAATAAAATTTGCTATTTTATTAATGTGGTATATTATATGGAATTTGAAAAACAGGAAAACTGGAGTGAAAGATCCTGGATATGACAAAAGGGAAACAATGAGAGAAGGGTTTGGACAAAAAGAAGACAGAGATTAAGTTAAAGATCGTGTACCAACAACAGAGTAGACCAAAGTGAACTATTTCCAGTAAGAAATTCCAATAGCAGCTTTAACTGAAGGATACATTAAGCCTAGATGTTGTAAGGTTGACTGACTGTTAAGCTGTCTTCTGCCCTGTTGTATTAAAATCACATCTGGTTACTTTTGGTCCTTCAGTAAAATTTTTGTTTATGCAAATAGCTAAGGCATGCTTTAAGAACTAAAAGATAAGGGCAAGTGAGTAGGAAGAGAGGATAATCATTGACAAAATGGTAAATTAAAACAATAATTCATGCCCAGCCAGGGAACTACCCAAAACAAACAAACAAAAACAACAACAACAAAACAACCAAAAACAAAACAATAATTCAGCAGGAACAGGAAATTTAAGGGGCAACTAGGAAAACCAGGAGAATGAGATTGGCTTCCTCACCTCTCCACCCATTCTTCCATCCTGCAGTCCTTACATAAGGGAAGGCTGCTTATCTTCCCACAGCATAGATGGCATTTTGTAAATTGTTAAGGATTTTAAAAACATAATGATTCTGGAAGGCTGAAAGATGTGCAGATCCTTGGTTGTACATATAACATAAATGTCTCTCCTACAATGGAAGATCGAGAAATTCCTAAGTGGAATTTTATGTGTTGTTTTTCTTCACTGAATCTCCTTCAAAACTTACACAGTATTGAATAATTTCTTTCTCTTTAATCTTTATTAAATTTACTAGGGTGATATTGGTTAGTAAAATTATATAGGCTTCAAGTGTACATTTCTATTATCTTAATGAATCTTCATCTTGAACTAAGCAGGCCTTAAAAATATCAACTCCCCTTTTGCTTTGTGATATTGATAATCTACCAATAAAGGTTTATCTCATTTTTAATTTTATCCTTCACTAATTTTTATTATATGATAAAATTGAAAACAAATAAAAGAAAATAGAAAATTTCTGAAGATTAAATATACAAAATTTTGTAAGAAAAGGACTTTTGTAGAGTTCATATTAGTCATAATTGTGGTCTAGTAAACTCATCCTATTGAGGATAGTGTAGAATTTGTGCTGAATTATGATAAATAAAACAGAAAATCTCTGGAGGAAGGTATGTCAATGCTGGCTTTCAAACTATGTTATTAAAGATTCTTTTTGCATTAGATAAGGATATGAATTAAACTGTACTTTAAATCTCTTATTTCCATAAAAGTTTGAAAAATTTGAGCTCACCTACAAAAAAATGGTTAACCTAAAATAGTCTATAAGAAGATAGCAGATTCTTTTAAAGTAGCAATAAATAATGACAATCTAATAAGATGCTTAGTGAATTAACATCAATATTTATTAATAAATTCATTTTAGAAAAACATGATAGTATTTAATTAATACATATATCATATAAATTTTGTGTGAATAATTATCCAATATTCATAAAATGTATTTTCCTTTGCTGTTGGTTCCAATGGAGTATTTCTTCCTCCTTCACTCTCTTTCTCCTGAATCCCTTGTCAGCCACCACTGACATTATTCCTGTCTCATCTTTACCTCTTCAAAAGGCTCTTTACAATCAATTACCTCAAAAATCGGAAATCTATTTCTTGAACTCAAATATCTTGAATTATCTTTCTTTTTTGAAGAGAGAAAACAATTGACAGTTAATTTGGTCTGTGTATAATAAGTTCAATTGGACTTTAATTTGGTGATTCATGTATCTCAGAACTTAATATGCATACTTACATATTTTATACTTTACCTAAAAGAAGGTGAGAAAGTAAAGGCATAGGAATGTTTCATTTCAGGAGAAAAGAACAGAAACCAAGAGCACTTAGAAATAGTGGCACATTTAGGAACTGAAATAGTGTTTAGTAAACCAGCTTTGATTTTCATTGCATCGAATTTAAGCAGACATAAAGAAACAGTCTACCAGTGCAGGCATTAAAGGGGTAAAATGTCTGTAAATAATTTAAAAACAATAATAAAAATGATGTTGAATAAGCATACAACAGTGAAAAACGTTGTAGTGAACCACTCTCACCCCCACCCCTTGGCATGCCATTAATTCTAAGAATACATTTTATTAGAATTTTATCCTGAAACCAAAACATGACTTTAAATTCTTCTAGAAGGAAGTAGTCTTAGGTCTGTCTAGCTCCATGCCTCCTCCCTGTCAGAGCATCTGTCCCAGTAATAAGATCTTTCACTAGAGGTATGGAACTGGGGAAATCCCTGCACTTAATGTCCCAAAGCAAAGCATGATGTCCAGACACACCTGGACACTATTTCCAAAGCATAAGAAAAGAAACATTTTTCAAATGATACTCAGAATTTTTTCTTTTAAAAATGAGGATTCATGATGGTAATATTTTACTAGTATCATACTTCTTTTGCCTTCATTATGGATTAAGCATTTTGGTTTTGTGGGGTAGGGAAGGCTGACCACTTTAATGTACATATTATTTCAATGGTAAAATGCAGCCTGAGTCCCCAATACCTGATTTACAAAGGAATATTTGTAATACAACATTTTTATACATTGGATACTGCTTGTAACAAGAGAAATTTAAGTAACTTCTATAGAACGCGTACTTGTTTCTTTTTTTTTTTTTAAGTTTCTTATAGACATAAAATAACACCAAAGTCAGGGAGTTGAGGTATACCTTCTTTTGTTCCAGAGTCTAGTTAGAATTTTTCTCTAAAATCAGAGAGTTCGCATCAGAAATGGCAATGGAATCTATTACTCTTGTATATTGGCTCTATGCTGTGATGCTTTTAATGCTTTAATAGTGCTTCATGCGTCAGTGAGCAACTGGATCACCTACTCTGAGAATACAGTTTTGATGCTATTGTTGGGTTTCTTTGAGCACTGTTGGTTTTTTGTAGGGTCATGATAAAGTAATTCAGAATGGCTAATTTAATAGAGGAAAAGGCTTATTTGGTAAAGAGGTATGGGGTGGCACAGTTAGGTAGCACAAGGTATATTATGGGCTAAAGTCCTAATACCCAGAATCTCAGAATGTGATTGTATTTAGATATAGGGTCTTTAAAGAGGCAATTAAGTTTAAATGAGGTCATTAACATGGGCCCTAATTTAATTTGACTAATGTCAGATTAGAACACAACACACACACAGGAAAAGACCATGTGAAGACACAAGGAGACGACAGCCATCTACAAGTCAAGGAAAAATGCCACAGAAGAAACCAATCCTGTCAATACCTTCATCTCAGATTGCCACCCTGGTCTGTGCTTTATTGTTATGGCAAACTAATACAGTATCTAATAAATATATGTTTATTTATTTTTCCATTTATTTTGTAAACATTACAAATTAAGAAACTAACTTATACCAGTTACTATGTATGACTCTTGAGATCCAAGAATGAATAAGAATAAACCTTGTCGGCTTGAAATCATGTAGGAGACAGCATTACTGGAAAAAGCCAGTGAGGTGCCAAGTGGACGGGAACGAAAACAATGAGATGGCCAAGGTCTGGTTGAGCACGTGTGCGTGGTAGACATAAACAGAGAGTATGTGCAGGAACGAAAGAATAAGGAGCCCACAGTAGCCAGAGACAACAGCAGGCAAATGTGCAATTAAATGTATGAATCAAAGTCAGTCAAATGTGTGTAAAATACTTTATATACATATAGTTGAGAGGGCAAAAGTCTAATGGTTTCAGAGATCAAAGTCAGATGTTTATTCTCTCTAATATACCTATTTCTGATAAATTTGTATGCAATGTAATGTCATTTAAATCATATTGTACTGTATATGTCCATAATAATGATCTCTAAAGGAATCCTAATGACAAAATTGCCCTCCTGTTGCCTTACAACTGCCGACCTGTCTGTCCCCTCACACATTCCCCATGGCATCCTAAGGCAGGAGCTTACGTGGAGGAGGCCACAGGTGCATAGAATACCTAGGAGACAGAACTGACCCTCTCTCTGGTGTTCTGTTCCTCCCTCACTCGCACACCTCACGTCACCCTGTAGGGTCCCGGAGGATGGCTGGTTAGTCAATGACGGGTAAGATTCCTCAAGGGAGGAACAACCTGAGATAGGCACAATCACATAGGGGCCATCAGGAGAGAGCTTGGGCTCAACAGAAGTGAGGCACAGCGCCTTCCCCTCTCTGAGGTTAATCTCTTGCTCTCTGGCTGCCTTGTGTCCCACATACAGCTCAGACTGGGATCCATCTGACGACACATCAGCCATTTCCCCTTGATGGATGTCTTCGTAATAACAATGACTCCATCCCCGGGGGTTCAGAGCTCGTATGTGAAGGAGGAGCTGGAGCACAATGGGGACTTTCAGGAAATTCAGTTTCAAGGCACGTCACTCACAGACCCTGGAAAAACCAGGGGTTTTTCATTTGCTTGCCCACTAATAAAAGCTATGTGTTGCTCGATTCAGGACTCTTTTCCTTCCATGAGGCTGGAGTCCCTTGGCCCCGCTTGAAACATACTTTTGGCCACTGTCTTTCATCACCTTGAGCTGCGTTTCCCATTTTCCTATTGCCCGTGTCGTGCTGGATGCAGCACCCTCTTTTTCCTTCAGTTTTGGTTCTCTGATACATGGTTAGTTTAACAGGATATTTGATATTATTCCAGGTCGAATGTGCTCAGAGATAGAGATGCTTGAAAAATGATTTTGTAACATGCAAACCTGCAAAGAACTTTTTAAGTCCATTTTCATCATTCCTATATTCATCATTCGGTAGAATTCTTAACATAGGAGTCTGGCGATAGTGTGATGTGGGGTTAAGATAGCATTTTCAGAAGGCAAAAGATGACTGTCTTCTTGAAGAACTCTAATTCTTTTCTTCTCCTTATCATTTGGTTTTTTATGGTCTTTCACATTCTCTCTAGGATATCCTAGTGCTCAAACCCCAAAGGCTTAAATTTAATACTGTTAGTTATCAGGAGGTATAATAAATGAATCCAAGGTCAGGAGGCATTTTGAGTAATAAAGAGATCCATACTGTTAGTTATATAGGAAAGGAAAAAATATCTTTTCATTCAAAAAATATCTTTTCATTCCACCTTTCTTATCTATAACTAAATGGGTCAAAGGAATGTCAAGTTCTTAAGTTTCCTACTGTTATTACAACTCAGCCTAATTTTGAGTCTTTCATCATTTGAAAAAAGACCAACTTCTTAATTTATGTGCAAAATGACCCATTGCAATGAGATAAATTGTGTTTGCAACTTGTGGGCAGGACTGCCCTGACTCTGGGTTAACAGAGCATGGGTTCCTAGCTCCATAGCTGTGTAATCCTGTATAATTTACTTAATTTTTATGGGACCATTTCCCTAAACTATATAAGGAGGGGTTGGAATGGATTATTCATAGAACTCCTGGCACATCTAAAATTCTATCTTTTCAACTAGGGTATGGTAACGAGAAAATTAAACATCCTATATGAGAACATTTATCTCATTTTTTACCAATTCAATTAACCATAAGATTCCAGAACATTAGAATTTTTGTGGTTAAAAGGTTTATAATAGAACAGACAAAAATGAGCTATAAAATGAAAATAACACTGAAAAAATATATAAATATATTCAAATTCATTTAGTTGCAAGTGATAGAAAATTTAACTCAAACTTAGACAAAAAACAAGAAAGGGGAGATTTAATTGGCTCATGTACTCCAGCAGCCCAGGAGTAAATTCAGTTTCATGGTTATCTTTACCCAAAACCATATATAACCAAGACCTAATATCACTTTCTTAATTTCTTAAGGTCGTTACCATTCTCAGAAGTTCCTCTTTGAGTTCCATGTTATCTGTCAGAACTTGTAGAATTTTCAGGATGGTCCCCTAAATGCTCTAGGAAAAGTAGTAAGGCTATATTGCTTATGAAGATAGAGGTTGCAGCAAAAAGTAAAATAAATCAAATTTGCTGAACTTGTAGTTATTTGATGCTAGTATAATTTGACTTATGTCGATGTAATCCATATGTATAGGAGGCAAAATTATTATCTTAAAATTGTAGGATCCTGCATTGATCTCAAAACTTTCATAGTAACATAAACTCGTAAACACTACGTATTTTTACAGTCATAAATTCAACTATGATTTGATTTAATCTCTCCCAATTACTTTAAGGATTAATTTGTATCTACTTGGAAAAACAGAAACTGAATCTGACTTGACCTTTATAATCATTGTTGTGTTAATGCATTGCCAATATAATGAGCAATTAAGATAATTTAAAAGTCTCTCATTTACTACCCATATGCTTTGTAAGTCTTTAAGATGAGTCCAATATTTACTACCTAATTGGGGCACAGTGTTACTCAAATTTTGTTACATTTTAGTTATGCTCAAACACTGATTAAAATGCTAGACTTATTAACATTTAAAACCAATGTTTCAAATTTAGCTTGAAACACAATACATTAATTTCTTTCTACAGTAGTACTTTTCAGCACTCTCTTCCCACTCTTCTGATACTATCGCCTATATTTTTTTAAGAGCTTTCTTACTCTTTTTTATTATTCTGTATTTAATGTTATTGGCCCTATTCCTGTTCCCTAAGGCACGTATAATAGATAGAACCCAATGAGATGGAAAATGATATTTCCTGGGAATTTTATGAAACAGAAGCTTACCCTTTCAGTCCAGATAGAGTAGCATAAAAATATGTCTCAAGCCAATGTATTCATTTTGACACACTCAAAAAAGGCACTTGATATTGCCAGTGGATGACCCCAAGAAATCCAAGAATAAAGCTAACTAACACTGGAGAATGCTGTGGAAAGACAGAAAAACCAAATTCTTCATAATGTACTCACTGCTGTATCAAACCTCCCCTAAAACAAATTCTACTGAAGATATTTTCAATTTAGTGAGGCAATAAAATCCTTTTTTAGAAACCTTCCCACTAGAGTTCAATGTTTGCTTCTAGTTCTATTTCCTCCCTTGAGCTCAATTTACATAAGTGTATTATATAAATCTGAAATGTACTATTCCGTATGTTTTTAAATCTACCTATTTCACTCTTCTCATGATATTCCATTCTTATAAAAGTCATGCCACTTTCTAGAGAATCCCTCAAGAAGAAAGCTACCGCAGAAGTTTTTTATAAAATTTTAGTGGTTTTAAAATTTTGTATGAATGGAACCATACAGTATAAACTATTTAATGTTTTTCTCTTTGCTATCAAAAGATCATTTCTGAGATTAATTTTTGTTATTTCATGTAGCAGCAATTTGTTCCATTTTACTGATTAGTATTCTATTCTATAAATGTACTATTAGTTTCCTATTTTCATGTTGATAAACATGTGGTTGCTTCTAGTTTTTGCCTAGTATGAATAAAACTGCTATGAGTATTCATGTACACGTCTTAGAGTGAGCATATGTTTTGTAAATGTTTTCTATTTATTACCCTTATTTATTTGTTTGTTTCCTTTCTTTTCTTTTTTTTTTTTTACATATATTTGGGTTTTTATAAACTATCTCACAAAACAGAAACATTAAATTACATTTAATTGTATACTATATTTTTTTGGTATTTTTTTATCGTTAGGTTTATTGGGATGACATTGGTTAACAAGAATTGCTTAGGTCCCAAGTTATTTTTGGTTTGTTTTTCACTCATTCTGTGCTCTTTGGTTTTAATTTAACATTTTGTATGATTCTATTTTATCTCCTCTTTTAGAATATTAATTATAGGTCTTTAAAACTTTTTACTGGTTGCCTGTCCTAGAGTTTTCAATACATATTTACAACTAATACAAATTCCCTTTTAAATAACACCATACTCCTTCATGGGTAGTGTTCCTACATTATAACAGATATTCCCAATTTCTCCCTCCCATCCTCTATAATATTACTGTCATTCATATTCCTTACCCATAAACTGCAATCACCAAATACCTTGTTGCTGTCTTTATTTTGAATAGAGAGCTGTTAGATCAGTTCAGAATAAGGAAAACATAAATTTTATTTTACTTTACAATGTTTTTTTTTTTAACATTCTTTCTTTCTTTATGTATATCTAAGTTTCTGACCCATTGTTTCCTTTTCTCTGTAAAACTTCTTTCACATTGTTTGCAAGGCAGGTGTACTGGCAACAATTTCCTGAATATTTGTTCATCTGTAAGTTTTTATTTGTCCTTCATTTTTGAAGAATAAATTAGCTGAATACAAATTTCTAGATTGGTGGGGTTTTTCTTTCAATATTTTAAATAGTATTTTACTCCATTCTCTCATCGTTTACATGGTTTCTAAGAAGAAGTCAAATATAATTCTTATCTCTCTTTCTCTATAGATAAAAAAAAAACATGATTTTCCCCCTGACTACTTTCAAGGTTTTTTGGTTTATTTATTTATTTTTTCATTATCTGTTTTCCTGTAGTTTGAAGATTATATGCCTAGATGTATGCCTAGTTTTAGGGCATTTATCTTGTATGATAATCTTTAAGTTTCCAGGATCTGTGGTTAATTTTGGCAAATTAACGTTACTTTCTATTAACATTAATTTGAGAAAATTCAGTCATTACTGTTTTAAATATTTCTTGTTTTTTTCTCTCTCTTTGTTTTTCTACTGATATTTTCATTATACCTATTTACACCTTTTGTAGTTATCCAACAGTCTTTGAATATTTTGTTCTGATTTTAGTTTACTTATTTTTTTCAATTTTTGTTCTCTTTACTTTTTGTGTCTCAAGGATTCTACCGATACGTCCTCTGACTCAGAGATGTTCTCATCAGCCATGTCCAGTCTACAAATAAGCCCATCAAAAGCATTGTTTATTTCTGTTACACTTGTAGTGTTTTGTTTTGTTTTTTATTTGTAGCATTTCATTTTTATTCTTTCTTAGGATTTCCATCTCTCTGCTTACATTGCCTGTCTGTTCTTACATATTGTCCACTTTATCCATTAGACTTTTTAGCATGTCAGTCATAGTTATTTTAGTCTGATAATTTCAACATCCCTGCTATGTCTGCTTCTAAAACTTGTTTTGTTTCTTTAAATTTAGTTTTTTGCCTTAGGTATGCCTTGTAATTTTTTTCTTGATAGCTGCATGTGGTATAGTGAGTAAAAGGAATTGCTGTCAATAGGCCTTTATTAAGCACACATATATTATTACACATTGTATGTAGTGTGGTGGTAAGGTGTAGGGGACAGGGAAGCATTCTATACTTCTATGATTAGGTATCAATATTTTTAGTGAGCCCATGCCTCTGGACTAGAAACTCCATACTTCATAAAGTGTTACTGAATTTTGTTTTGTATTCCTGCCCACCCACAGTGCCCCACCGCATTTAGGTGTGGAAGGCTAGAGTTGACTGGCATTTGGCATTTCCCTTCTCCTACATGGAAAGGCTGGAGTCAGCTGGATTGAGTATTTCTCTTCTCCCAGTGAGTGGGGCTTTGATAAAACTCCCAGGAGTTTAGGCTTTAAATTACCTAGTTTCCCTTGAGGGCAGACCTTGTTAGGAAGAACAGAGTGCTCTGGCATATTTCAATGATTACTTTCCTCTCATTTAAAAGCCACGAGCTCGAGGGGACTTTACTCCAGTATCAACTATGGGAACCTGGTCCCGCTCCTGGAGGTAAATATTATGGAGGTCTCCCTGCAACTGCGTACCCTGGAATTTTTAACTTTCAGACTTGTCCACACTGAGCCTCCAGTAATTCATCAATTACAATTTGGATTTTCCAACCTTGGCACAGGCTCCCATGCCAGTTTTTTTGTCCATGAGTCTCTGTTCAGGGCAGCTGCAACTCCCTGGATTTGCCTGTTTTTCTCTCCAATCTTGAGGGCAACAGTTTGACCCATGCCCTTCTCCTTTTATTGGATTCAGGAAGAGTTGTGAATTTTGGGGTCCGTTCAGTGTTTTGCTTTTTTTTAGGGCAGAGTGGTGACTTCCAAACTCCTTCCTACATGCAGAAGGAAATCAGAAGTCTCAATGACCTTTTCATTAAACTTCATTTAATTGACCCTTTGAATGTGCTATCTCAAGAAATATTAATATCCAACTGAAACAAACATAAATATACTAGTTTCATTCCTGATTCAGAAGTGATTATATTTTAAAGTTAATGTGACTATTACTAAGATTAAAATGATTTAGGAGTAAGTTGACCAGACATATCATTTTAAACAGGACAAAAACAACAGTACTGTCCCATTTTAAATGGTACATATGGTCAGCCTAGTCTTAATGGGCTAAATTCAAGATGTCAGTAGACTGAGCATATGTACCATTGGAAATGGGCCAGTACTGTTGCTTTCTGTCCTGTTTAAAATGGTATGTCTGGCCAGTCTGCTTAGGACATGTAATCATAAAGCAACTATTTTTACTTTCCATTATTCTTTGAAATGTACTCTGAACAGTTAGTTTTTCTCTTACACAGAATGAAAACTTGGGTGGGCTCCATGACTTTTATGGACCCTCTAAGATTTAAAAATGAAATCCTATTTGAAGTTGTAAAACAGTCAGTTCAGCAATAAAAATGGAGAGCTTTGTAGCTTCACATCTCCAAAATTGATCTAACATTGAAGATGTATGAGTCCCTCCCACATGTAGTCCTACTGCACATGGGAAGTCTAAACTCTAAAGGTGAGGTTTGATTAGCTCCTCTTTTTATCCAGAGATGTTGTTTCCTCTTTATCTTTCTACATTTAATATTTGGCCTTTCGATTTTTGGAAGACAAAGAGGGAAAGAAAGAAATGGCCATATTAAGTTTTCCAGTTTTCTGATACTGTCATAAGCTAGTGTACTTTTGTGGGGTTTTTGTTTGTTTGTTTTTTTGTTTTGTTTTGTTTTGTTTTTGTTTTCATGACTCCCATATGTATTTTAGGGGATCTCATCCTTTGATGAGTGTCATGCTTTCTCTTCTAATTTAGTTTGCATCTCCTCCTGCAATCCCAGTACCTCTAACAATAGCTCTAGCATTTTTCTGCAGTCTATTCATTAATCTACTTAATCTACTTAAATGGTCTTCCTTCAATGGGATCAAAAGATAAGCCCATATATATATATCTCTGGTTTGTGACTGAAATCTGGACAATAGCTATCACTCTCACATTTTTTCTACTTACCATTTTTAGAGTTTAATACTTTAAAAAATATAGTTCTCCTCTCTACTTGATATATTTCTTCATTCAATTTCTCATCTCTTAGGTTGTGATGTGAATAAAATACTAGTCCACTGGTTCTCATAAACTCCATAGGATACATATTAAGATTTGGAGTTTTGGTATATTTGTTTGTTTGTTTTCTCAGATAATGGTGAAAGTCTAGAACCTACCCCCTCTTACTCTTCATTATTGAGATAGGAGAGATTCACGGCATAGATATCTTCCATACATTTATTTTAAAAATCCTTATTTGATCCAAGACATATTCCCAATCCTTTTTTGCTATTGGTGGAAGGTTAAGCAGTTTTGGGATTTTTTTTTTTTTAATTTTGCCTCACAGTGTGAAATGTCACTTCAGATTATTGTATCTTTCTTTGTTCTTGGCCCTTCAATAAAAACTTCCATTTAACATGCGTCTATAGTTCCATTTTCCTCTTGTCCTTGCCACATGCTGCATATTTTCTTACTCTGTGCATGTGTGTGTGTGTGTGTGTGTAATAAGTCAGTAATTCCTTTACTGATTAGTGTAAAGAAAATGAGTTGCATTTCTGATATGGCTTTATTTTACTTTCCTCATATTAAAATTATTCTTGTAATACACAGGGTCATCTGTTTATATTTTATCAAACCACATTTTCTAGCTGGTGTGGGGTGTAATTCAAGTCTTATCCCTTGTCCAGTCTGTCAGAATACGATGACGTATGAGGAAGAAGGACAGAGAGAGAATAGAGACATGTTTCTTTAATTTTGCTTCTAATCAGTGTTTTTAGTCTTCTCTAGAGATTTCATCATGAGTTTTTAATATTTTTAAAAGATAAATGATATGTTACTAGTTTCTATTTTTCCTTTATATGTGGTTATATTAATAGAATTTCTTCATTTGGCTTATCCCTCAACTTGTGACACAATAATCACTTTTAGAAGTCTTTCTTGCTCCTCAGAGAAAGAAATAAAATGTTCCCTTTGTGGTCTGCTGGCATTAAGAAGAGTGCTTACAATAGAGGCAAAAAGCAGCAAGCAAGAGCCTTCCTTATTCTAGGATCAACATTTAACATTTATCTGATTTAATATTCTTTAAACCTACCTTCTTATACTTGATTCTGATACCATAGGAATTTTTTTAGTGATTAGACATTTATATAAAGTAAGAAGTAATCATCCTAATAAATTTAATACCCATCTGAACCATACAGTTATTATAATATTATTGATTATATTCCTTATGTTATACTTTATATCCCCATGACTATTTTGTAACTACCAATTTGTACTTTTTAATCGCTTCCCATTTACTTCTCATCCCCCAACTTTCCTCCTATCTGGCTAACCCTCAAAATGTTTTCTGAATCTATGAGTTTGTTATTGTTTCATTTGCCAATTTTATTCTTTAGATTCCATATACCTAGAAGTGAATTCACATTACATTTGGTTTTCTGTGTGACTTACTCCACTCAGCATAATGCCTTCTAGCTCCATCCATGTTATTGCAGATGGCAAGATTTTATTCCATGTTATGGTTGGGTAATATTCCATTGTATATATGTATATCTCTTCTTTTTTTGTTCATCCATTGATGAACACACAGGTTGGCTCAATATCTTGGCCATTGTAAATAATGCTTCAATAAACATAAGAGTGTATACATGTCTCCTCAAAGTAGTATTTGAAGTTTCTTCGGATAAATAAACAAATGTAGGAATTGCTGGGTTCTTTTTTGTGTCTTGCTATAGCCTTTTTTTGAAAAAAAAAAAGTCTATTTTTTCAGTTATAAGTAATAATACTCCAACATTTTTTATTGTTCTTTGTTTTCAATTGCATGACATATCTTTTTTTTACTTCATTTTTATTGTTAGACTTATTGGGGTAACATCTGTTAGCAAGGATTACATAGGTTTCAGGCATACAATCCTACATTGCATTGTCGACTAGTTGTATAATAAGTTCACCACCCAGTGTGAGTTCTCTTTCTATCACCTTATATTTAGCTTCCCCTCCCTCCTCTCCCACGCCCTCCCCTTTCTCCCCTCCCTAACCCACTCGTTCCCAAATAACCATTGAACTATTGATTGTGTCCATGGGTTATTTGTTTGTTTGTTAATTTCTTTTCTCTTTGTTGCTTTCAGTTTTATATTCCGCATATGAGTGAAGTCATACTGTTCCTTGTTTTTTCTGTCTGGCTAATTTCACTAAGCATGATGATCTCCAGGTCCATCCATTTTGTTGCAAATGGCAATATTTCATCTTTTCTTATAGCTGAGCAATATTCCATTGTGTATATGTACCACAGCTTCTTTATCCAGTCATCTGTCACAGGGCACTTTGGCTGTTTCCATGTTTTGACCACTGTGAACAGCGCTGCGATGAACATTGGGATACATAAGTCTTTGCGGACAAAGGTTTTCAAGTCTTTTGGGTAGATCCCCAGAAGGGGGATTGCTGGGTCAAATGGAAACTCCATTCCCAATATTCTGAGGAACTTCCACACTGCCTTCCACAGTGGTTGTACAGTTTGCACTCATACCAGCAGTGTACCAGAGAAACCTTTTTCTCCACATCCTCTCCAGCACTTGTTATTCCTTGTCTTGTTGATAACAGCCATTCTCACAGGTGTGAGGTGGTATCTCATTGTGGTTTTGATTTGCATTTCCCTGATAGCTAATGAGGATGAGCATTTTTTCATATGTCTGCTGGTCATTTGTATTTCTTCATGGGAGAAGT
>PVJL010007342.1:0-79454 GCA_004026885.1 Lyroderma lyra | reverse complement strand
GCTATGTGAACCGAGACCTGAAGGCTTGTGAGAAGATCAAATCAGTGAGGTTGGGCACAGGCCAGACCATGAGGCCTTATAGGCCATAATGGGAGTTTGGTTTTTGTTCTACACAGTGAGAAGCCATTAATACATTTAAGAAAGACAGCCACCTTATCTGATTTACATTTACAGAAACAAATGTTAAACTTCTGGGTGATCAAAGGATGTTATGAAAATTAGCTCAGTCTTTTCAATAAACCAGAAACATCAGAAAAGGACTGGGCTAGATTAAGAGTATGATTAAAGCATGATGCTGGAATGGGGAGAAATAGCTGTATAGACATTTTAAGATCATTGGAGAAATTTTTTACATTATTGAAATGCAGAGGTGATACCAACTAGAAAGACAGTAGGGACACAACATTCTTACTTTGGTTAAAAAACAACATATGCATGTATACATACATGCACAGAAAAAGATTCACGAAGACACATACGTTAACCTTGGTGGCCATCCCTGAGTATAAGATTATCATGTGTTTATTTGCCCAAAAATAATGGGTGACAAAGATGCTAGAGTGAAAACTGGGAGACCAGGTAGGGAGCTGTTACAGATGAGAGGTAATGGTCACTTTTAAAGGCTGATTCCAGTGGAGTTGGTGAGAAGTTGATATATTTAAAGTGAAGTTTTGAGATCGAGGGGTGAGGGCTTACTGGTGTTTTGGCGAAGCAAAAAGTAATCAAGAATGACTTCTAAGGTTTTGGCTTGAGAAATGGTTCAAAGTGGTGACACTTTCTGTGATGAGGAAGGACCAAGCACCCCTGGTTTGGGTGTCTTTCTCAGAGCGAGGTTCAACACCTGCGATGGGTCCTCTATAAGGCCATGTGCTATTCTAAGGGTCTAATCTTCTTGGATGAGTTCCCTTCAGTCCCCTGAGTTCTCTTGAGGCCAAAGCTCATCAAGATGTTACAAAAACATTAGGTTAAGCAGAGGGCTAACGAATGGGGATATGTCTTGAAGAATCACCTGGGATAATAGGTAGAACATAAATAATAGAGCACAGGATGGTCTGTGGAATGACGATGCCTTCATAAGCTGCTCCATTTTAGAAGGTCAGTGCCAACCCTTAACCCCACCAGCCCGCTGTACCGATTTCTCGGTCATTTCTGAACCTGCCACTAGGCCGCTGGACCTAAGTCTCGGTACTTTGCCTCGTACAGAGAACATGACTCCAAGTTCCATCTTATTCTAACCGCTTGTTTGCACGAACTAACATTTTTCTATATCATGTTGGTTTTTTCTCTTTAATGCTCAGGAGCCCAGGGGTAGGGGACAGGTAGGTTCAGGGCCTCAGGTCTGGTAGGGTTAAGATGGTCCCAAGAACAGCAACCCCACTGCTTACGGTGGATAAAAACGAGACCATTGAAGAAATGAGAGGAATAATGGTCACTGTGTTAGATAGTGAAATCAGGTATTTTGGAGAGAGATTATCAGTATAAATAATCAATGATCAGAAGGAGTTGTGTTTTTTTGTTGTTTTTTTTTTTTTTAGCCAGCAAGCACTAACCACAATCCCCACTTAATCCAGATGCCTGTCATCTATGTGATTGTGATTTTATTTTGACAATTTCACAACCTGGTGTGATTGCCTTCCCTGTCTATGCTGGAGTCAAATAATGCAACATAGCCTTTTCATTTATGGTAGCAAGAAAAAATTTGATTAGTTGTGAAGAAGAATTTCCTAAATAGTGAGTCAAGACTGGAATAGGTGACCCTTTGAAAGGGTTTTCACCCAGTGAGAGTATTTCTTAATTTATAATTTTCTGGCTGAGTCTGTAAAGGAAAAATAAGTAAACTCCTGGAAGGCAGTTCCATCCAGTGTATTTTTTTTTAACCTGGCCCATAGCCAATCACTGCACAAGCATCACAGGTGAATCCATCCAGATGGTCCTTTGAAACGGACAAACTGAGCATGTCAGGTGTGTCACAAATTTGGATACTGGGATCTCAGACCCTTCCCTAAATAAGAAACCTGAGAGGTCAGTTACAGGAGCTCAGGGACAACAAGAATGGACAGAGTTAGGGGTAAAATGTCAAGTGGTGAGTAGGTGTGGATTTTAATGTAAAAACAAACAAAACATTCTTCACCCTTCAATTGAGTTCAGATATTCCACCCTCATTAATGTTTATCTGATTTTTATTAATTAAAAATAATTTTACTCTCTGACAAACAAAATTTATCAGGATACATGCTTTCAGTGTTCTTATTTAAGAAGGAACTTCCCAGTGGAAAGAAGAGAATGTATAAATGTCTTAACAGCCTGTATCAAATACCTGGATGTGTGCTCTGAAAGTTTGCTTTCTTTAGCAGAGCTAGACAATTCAAATTAAATTAGAACTGTTCTGAACATTTTCTCTGAAAAAATACACATGTAAAGTATTATAATAATGTTTCTAACTCTCTCACTTAGAAAATGCCTAGTCAGATGTACCATATTTCATTCCAGATTATGCAATACAGGATTAGAAAGTTAGAGCTGTGTAACTAGAATGCATGGTGATGCATGTCCTTCCTGGGAGCACGCATCAGGTTAACCCCTAGGGCTTAGGATGTTTCTAGCTGGTTTCTACGGTGAGTGGAGGATCAGGAAACATGCCAGAATGGGTGGGAAGTTGTAAATAATCCCCAAGTGCTGAGTGGTGAAGCCCAGAGACAGGCCACAGCCACTCTGCTTGAGTTGTGTCCTTACAGAGGAAAGGGCAATGCCAGGGACCAGAGTAACTGAGGTCAGGAAAACTCTCCTGCCAGCATTGTACAGAACCAAGTTCACACTCTGACTCTGTCAGTTAATATATTCAACTGGACTCTGTCACGTCCCCTAAGTTTCCGTTTTCTCATCTGCGGAAGGGTTCATTAGGATAATTAAATACGATGCTTCTATGTAAAGTATTTGTCCAGTGTTGGAGATCTAAGAAGTCTCAATGTTAGCTATTTGTAATGTAGGCGATGGTAGTGAGGAGAGTAGATGAGCCACAAACAGGAAAAATCAAAGAGACCAAACATTACTGATTTTCACGTTCTGTAGGAACCATGTTTCTGAGAAGGCCGTGTGGTAGTCCCCTGACACTGGCTGACAACGGGGACGAAGTGACGAATGGGGGTGGGAAGAGGATGAGGCCTGCCCGGAAAAACTGCAGCCATCAGTGCCTCTATTTCCCTTATTGCATGGCTGGAGACTTTCTGGACAGCCCTTGTTTACAGCATGCAGATGCTGGACAAAGGGATAATGGCCACATCCAGGTCAACACTGAGTGGGATGATGTAAGATGTCATCATGCTAGTCAGAACAGTATGCAATTTAAAATGTATGAATGGTTTATTTCTGCAGTTCTCCTCAGACTGCTGTTGACCACAGGTAACTGAAACCAGGGGTAGGTGGGGACTAGGGTACTTCCTCCGGGTCTGGTAGGGAACTGAATTACAATGAAAGGTGGCGAGGGTGTGGCTCTCTCAACATTTATCTCCTACAACTTTTCTCAGTAGCTCTTGATACAGATATTTTTCATTACTAGCCCACATTTTATGAGAAACAGTTTTCTTAAAGCTTCATGGGGCCGCCAGAGATAAAATGACTAAATCCCACCATGGCTTTGCCCGTAGCTCCGTGACTTTCTGGCTTTAAGGGCTTCTCATTGAGGACTGGGGGTGCTAAGAGGGCCCAACGGCAAACAGCCTCCGCCCTGGGGCGGAATTCGGTCCTGCCCAGTAGAACTACTCTTCTTTAACCCGTGACTGCCCTGAATGTCAAGTTTGCATTTTTCTCTGCATGTCTGCAGTCTGTCTCCATCTCACATGGACTTGAACACCTGTAATGTGTTTGCTCTATTTCTTTACCTTAATTCATTCCTTACAAGAGTCCTTCCCTGATAGGCCAATCAGAGTTTTAACAAACCAGCCTACTAAGGTAATGGGGTGACTATTATAAGGCACTGTTGGTGCTATAGCTAATAATAGCACATGCACATAGAATACTGTTTTACTGATGGGGGATCTGAGGTTCAGTAGAGATCCGGTCACATGGCAGAGAGGTAGGGAATTAGGATTCGAGTTCTTACGTTCTGGCTGTAAATTCAGTATGAGTTCTGTTCCCTCATTCTGCCTGTACATTGTGACCTGAGGAGGTGGGATACAAAACAAACAAACAAAATGATATGCGTGTGATGGGGCTAATCAGGGAAAACTGGGCAGAAATGAGTCTCAAAGGCCAGGATGGACACGGGATGGCTCCCAAGGGCCTTCTAAATTAGGCCAAACCACGCGTATCCTAGTGTGAGGGTGAACACGTACCTTGCATTTTGGGGAGACAATGTTTAAGTCTCTCGTTTGAAATGCTTTTTTTATCCTCGTGACGGCAGTGTTATTTTCTGGTGAGGGGGAAGCGTTCCTGTACAGTAGGTGGCCTGGCTGGGTTGCCTAATCTGGCACTGAGCATACTCCTTCAAATACAGTGTTTCAGTTGACAGTTATTCAACACTTGGTTGACACCAGACATGAAAGAATTGGCGCATAACCATTAGATGCTGCAGATTCATTTAGCAATCAAAGATAACTGCTGGATAGATAGCATCCAGGGCAGATCTGTTTGGGGCACGAATGGCCCGTGGCTCTGTGAATTGTGGTTCCTGAATTTGTCTGCCAGAACGCTCCAGAGGCACTTGTCTGAGAGACCTTTCAGAGATAGGCGTTTCAGTTCTTACTGCTGCTTAATCATCAGGCTCTGGAGGCCGCCACACATTTTCTTCGCTGGTGCCCTTCCTCCTCCTCTGTGCGAGTAGGCTGTCCTGTTACCCTCGCTGGCGTAGCATCTGTTAGTTCTGCATTCCCGGGCACTGAGAATCCCAGTAAAGGGGGGCATAGTCCGGGAGGATCCTGTCCTCACGGCAACGGCATCATTTAAAGGGCTAGGAGGGCGGCAGCAGCTCAGGCCAAGTCTCAGGAAACTGTGCTCTCTGCTCTGTTGTTGTTTGTGTTCTGAGCTGAAACCGTGGCTGGAGGTCTGCTCTCCCACACTCCTGCTCCTCACCCCACAGCGCCGGCCTCCTGCTCCGTAAGAACTTCACACAAGGTTGAGTCAAACTGGTGACAGGGTGGTTAGTGGAAGGACAAACACAAAGGCTGCAGAGGAGAGACAGGTAGCAAACACGCAGGGTCTGGCAGAAGGCACCCCGGACCCTGTACGTGAATGTCTCACACGAGAGGGACAGCAGTGCGACCGTTTCACCTAAAATACCGTACGGTGTGCTTGAGTGTGATACTGGTATGTTACAGGACGATGTGCTTATGATTTTGTAATACAAGACTTGGGGTAGATGACCACCCCATAAGAAGGGGGCGTTATTTGTGTGGAGTCTGGGATGGGTGGAGCCAGTGGTAAACTGGAGCATGTGTGCTGCTGAGAAATCATTCTCACGCTTTATCATCATCATCATCATTTTTTTTTTGAGTGGTCATTCTTTCAGGTCAAACTGGAAACATTTGGGGGCCACATTGCCCTGGGCCTCCCTCTTGTAACTTCGTAATTAGTGCTTAACAGTTTGCAAAGCCGTCTTATTTTTGTGTGCAGTCAATCCCCAGGACAGCTCACAGACAGACGACAATGGTGAGTTCTCCAATGCAAAGGAGAACACTGGGCTCAGAGACAGCAAGGTGGCCGGGAGGAGCTAGGGCTCAGACCCAGCCCTTATCTTATCCACAACTCTCTGTCTTTGCCTCTCTTTCTTATTCTAATTCCCCTTTTCTGACTAGGTACCCAGGCTCCTCCTGTCCTTCCCTGGGTCACGAAGGAGTACTGCAGCAATTTCAGGTCTGGGGAGAGCTGGTCTGGAGTCCCAACAGCTTCTTATTCCCCTGTGAGATTTCTTATCCTGTGATGACGTTTTAGAATAGCTGTTCATGTGTTTGCCTATCAGTGAGTAATTCTAGATGAATGATAAGGTACAGCAGGAGTTCCAGGCCTCCCATTGCTGGATTTCTATATCCACTATTTTTTTTTAAGAGGAATTGCAAAAATAAGTGAGTTTTGTGTGTGTTTGCACAATAAATAACATACATACACTATCTGACAATAATCTTAAAAGTCTAATTTCCTTCCGCTTTCCTCATTCAAACACTGAAAGTAATAATAGGTCTTGAGGGGATGTGAATGACAACCCATGTGGAATATGGGACACTTCAAGGCCAAGTCTGTCTGACGGCCCAACTTGGCATCTTTCTTTCCTTTTGTTGTCTTCCCTTAAGCCAAGTTCTGAGGCAGCTGGGGACAGAAGCACTTTGCTGTCACCACAGTCCACAACTTGTCCCCATAGACTCACTCCTCTCTGACCCGAGAACAAGAACATGACCCCAGGTGTTATGAATATACAACTGATGGGCTAGGAGAGAGGCAGGTTCCTTGTGTCTGACCCCTGGGATTTCAGTGACTAGAAAACTAAATATATACAGTAAATGTTCTAACCAGTGTGATTCCCTTGTTTAAGTTAAATCGTAGTTTCTTTTCAAATAACCCTTTAGCTTGTTTAGACTTGTCCTGAAAAGCCAATGTTCTCTGGGGTTTAGGGTCAGAAAGTCTGTAAACACAGATCTTCCAACGTTCCAGAGGAGAGAATGAGTGGGGCTGAACTCTGACGTTATAAGGAAAGATGGAGGAATTGTAAGCCAGCACTGCGAGGGGAACAGCTGAGAAGGGAAGGTGTGGGAGGAATATTGATCGAAGTGGTGTCGATTTCTCAACAGCATAATAATAAGGAAAGAGATAAGATGGTATAATGAGAATAAGAAATCATCCGGACAATGGTAGTTGGTATGTGATCTCCTCTGGTAGTAAAGGAATCTATTAAATCAGTAAGTTAACAAATAAATACAAGGGTATGACCCCAGGAGTGGGTGACAGTTGACCGGATAGCTGTGGGCTAGTCATCATTTCCACTGTGAATGCAGTCAGTGCTATCATTGTCCAGTGCCTACTGGTTGACATGGAGCAGAGTGACCCACCTGGAATGCAGGAAGCTCGTGGAGGGTGCTTCTGGTTTATAGCACCTCCTTCTAACCCCCACCCTTCATCCTGAAAACCCCTCTTTGGTTGAACATACGGCTAGATGTGTGCTTCACATCCTGCCCAAGGGGAACTTCCAGCACACCCGTGTTGTATTCAAGCTAAACGCTAAGGCAGTGAGGCCATCTGGCTGTTTCTTGTGAGATGGTGATTTTTCAAGGCATCCGGTGGCTTGTTGGTAACCATTTATTTATTGCTTCCTGAGTTTTTGCCAACTGAACCGAAATCTAGTTACATGCCTCCTGCCATGGTGCAGTAGTTGTCACCTGGCAGACCAGATGGGTTCCCAGTTTAGTTGACCCCTTATTCCTACCCCTAGTTTGGAAGTCCACATCACTCAGATCTGAGATGGGCTATAACTATGTCACTTGACTGGATGTGAGACAGGAGGCAAGATATTTAACTTCTGTAAGCCTCAGTTTCATGATGTGTATAATGGGGAGCACACTGTGTAAGTCTCAAATGTTACCATTTGTGACATACTTAGCATTGGTTGGCACATTTTGGGTGCTCAAACTAGTTAATTTCCTTTAATTGTGGTCCTGAAAAATCTTGCAGACATTAGTTGTGACTTTCATGTATATACTCCTATATAGATAATCTCTGTCTCTCTATCTCTACATGATATAGATATGTATAATATTGTGACCCTTCATAAATATAGATGATACATAATTTTATTTGTAAAGGAAAAGCTGATTGAGACTATTTTGAGAAATAACTTAGAACTCGATGCTACGTCCTTGGTATTCTCAGAGAAATAGTGAACAAGAAAAGCACTGAAGTTCTTAACCTTAAAATGAGGGCAGCACAGCCCCTGGGCTATTGATCTAATGACGAATTTTTTACCTTCCCAGTTACAATACTAGAAAGCTAGATAATTGTAAAAGGCTGTGTCATCACGTTCCCCCTCAGCATCCCAGAATCAGAAGAAACTGTATCACAGAGTCAGTATTCAAAAAAATAAACAGCTTCCTTTAAGAGTAATTTCATCTAAGGTGACCCCCGTGCTTACGTTTTCCCTGCACTGACCCTCTTTCTGTCTCTGCTCAGTACTCAGACAGGAGGGGACATGTTGTTGCCTTTCAAGACTGTTTGTTTGCTTCTGGAGGTGGATAGCTTCAACTGTTCTATTTAAACTCAATAGAAGAAAGACATTCCTGACTTCTTGCAACTTCCAGCAATTCAATGCTTGCTGTCACAGGGCATATGATGAATTTTCCCTTGACAAGGCCGTCCCTCCATTTGATTCAAAGAGGATACCACAGACCTTAGAATCGTTTCTACCGACTCAAATAAGCTGAGACTGTTGAGCTATTCAGTGTGGGACATAGTTTGAAGATCTTTGTTCCTCTCAGCAATTTTCCTCTTAAAACACTGACTTGGCAGACAGTGTCCTTCTTAAAGGACGGCACCCCCAAAATGCACTCTCCCCTATTCTGACCTCTGTATCTCATAGCTTTTATAATCTCAATTGCACGTCAAATAGTTTCAACCTTCATGCCACGTAAGCTCTTGGCAGGTCACATCTTACCAATTCCTAGGTGTACACTTGTATAAATTATATATTTAAGTTAAATGTTTCTTTCTGTTAGCTTTTCTGAAGATAATTTTCATCTGCTTTTTTTCCCCTCTAGCCAGAAAAATGCTTGCTCATCTCTGTAAAGATTCTTTTTTACACAATGAAAAGAGTTCAAATTTTGTTATATTGGGCAAGGTCCTTAAACACCCTTAGCCATTATGTAAAATGGGCAGAAAGCTAAGACTTACCAAACTACCAGAAATGATTGCTAAGAACATTTTAAAGAGTTGTGTAAGTTCTAGTGCGATGCCCATAAGACAGGCTTCAAAAAATGGTCCAAATTATACATTAATAATGATAGATGGTGACTTCCATAATGCCTCAAGTAAATCACTTTTATTTTTTCATAATTTATACATCCCAGAAGTTATTTGTGTCTAGTTATTGGTTTAATTCCTAAAAGAAAATGGGTTACCAACCTCTGAGAAATAACCTTAGCTTAATGCTGCAGGCCTTTATCATCCTACAGAGGTTAAAATAACTGTAACAGCTGCCTTGATAATCATTCTTTGACCTCAATTTTCAAGGCACATGAACTCCCAGGAGGAAGGAAACATGTGGGAGCCATGGGAATTTTTATCTTTTAGGTAACATAATTTTTCTCATTTTGTTTCCTAAAAATTTAACAGGATGATTTTTAAAAGTTATCAAAAAGCAATAGAACCATCTCTTGATATAGAAGCCTCCAGTTTATGTGCATAAACACGTGTTAAGTGAAGAGATTATCTTCTGGAAGTGAATACTCTTGATAGGAATTGAGATTTAAGAGTCCGTGTTTTAGCTTTGATACGAAATTAGGAAGCCTACTTGTCCAAATTTTACAAATAATTTTTCTGCTTCAGACTACATGCTGTGCTGGACTAGTCCAAGGTTCTTGTGAAAAATGGGGTTTCAAATATAATTACAAATGATTTTTTACATGTTTACAATACTTCACTTTAAATAATACCATTCTTGGTAATATGCCGTTCACCTTACCCTTTGAAAATGGGGACCATTTTATACTTGAGCAAACTGAAGCTTCTGTAATTTCCTAAACCAGAGTCTTTATGACCCTTTATCCTCCTCTCCTTCTAATGAATGAAACAGTCATTCAAACAATATGATGCTGTTGCAATGCAAGGATGATAGAAGAATTCCAACGCTAATAGTACATTTACTATAGATGGTAATGATTGGTCTCTCTTAACCATTCTTTTAATTCTTCACCATTCCTAGTGGATGTAATGGAGTCATTAATGTAAAAGGGGCGGTAAAGAAAACATTATCTAAGGTGTGAAACTGAGCCAACAGGTATTTATATTTCCATGATACCATTATCCGACCCCTTTGTCCTAGCTAAAATCGTAGGTCCTCTGCTCTTCACTAGGCTGGGATTTCTCCAACCTCTTGCCTCATGAATGGTCTTCACACAAGCTTGAAAACCAAGGAAAGCTGCCATTTCTAGCATAATGTGATGAGTTGCATAAGAAATCTGCCTTGCGCTGGAAGTCATTAACAGGGGGTGCACCAGAAAAGACTGGTAGCATTTGGAATGAAGCAGCAGCAGCATGCCAGAAGGTGGCATGCCAACATGTGAAGAGCTGCAAGTACTTAAACACTTCGAGTTGGGAGAGGGTTCTGGACTGGAGAGCCACATTTGGTAGTCATCAACACATAGGTGGTGTGGACATACTGGAATAGATGAGATCAGCAGGGGGATGAGTATAGATTGAGAAGGAAAGGATGGAGACGTGGCTTGCTGGCTAGTTTAGAGTTTGGGAAGAAGAGGGGGTTAAGATGGAAGAGTTAGAAGCAAAACCAGGGCTGTGTGGTATCCTGGAAACCAAAGGAAGAAAGTACATCAAGGAGGATCTGATTTTATTATATTCTTATATTATCATATAATGTAACCAGTGCTACTGATAGGTCAAGTGAGATGGGGAAGGAGAAGCAATACTAGATTTAGCAACAGGGACAGAGAGCAGTGTTGCTAAATCTATCTTAAACAGTTTTATTAGAGGGTGGGTGTAAGTCTTACGGGGTGGGGTCCAGAGAAGACTGGAGGAGAATCTTTGGAGAGAGTATTACAGAAATCCTTCAGGAGTTATGCCGTGAAGGTAAGCAGAGACATGGGGAGGCAGCTGGAGAGGGAAGTTGGAGTAAATGAGTTGTTTCGTGGTTCATTTTGCTTTTTACGAAGGAAAGTATGTCACGTTTATGATCTGATGGGATAGACCCAGTAGAGAGAGACAAAACACTTGATGATGGATTTGAGAAGGCGTAAAATTGTGGGAGTAATGTCCTTGAAATAGTGAGAGGAGATGACACTCAGTGCACGAGCACCGGGACTGACGAGCTGAGACTGTCAGGGTGTGCAGGGGAAGGCTGATGGCGCCTCGGCCCCGAGTCGGAGGCAGGGGCCTGAGGTTGGCGGCTCTCTGCCACTCATTACTGACTCCACCGGGTTTAGGAGGAGTAAAGGATCCCGTGTGTATTAAGTACACAGAACAGTGCCTAGCTCACCTAACAAGCTCAATCATTAGTCGTTGCCATTCTTCTGTCATCGTTGGAGAAAAAGTCACATTTTCCAAGATCTTAATGGTATTTATGATCAGATGTGGTATTTTGCAGGCTGGCAGGCTCTGCCACTGCTGAAGTCTAGGAGGAGAGGGGGGATAACCCTTGTCGGTGGGAGAGGCCGATGTGTGTCATCTCATATTCCCGCCCCCCCCACCCCAGCTGTTTATCAGGCTCCAAAAACATTTATTGAAGATTCAGTAGATGTTTAACTTCTTTATATATATCTTACATAATTTTTAACAACCCACTGAGATGAGTAGAATTGTTTCCCTCCTGTTATCGATAAGGGATCTGAAAGTGATAGAGATTAAGTACTTTCGCCCAGGCGTGACCTAGGTGCTGGTAGTGGGGCTGGGCTGTAAACCTGCACAGTCTAATTTTACTGCCTCTCAAATCACTCTGTAAGTAAGTACTTAGAATTTGCATTATGCTTTCTTGGTTTGAGACATTCTCACCTGAATATTCTTATACACAGGTAAGGATACAGAGGAAAATATTACATGAACCAAGCTATGCCTTTAGCAAAGAAGGGAGCACACTCACTAGTCATTACCAAGAAAAACAGAAGCAAATAGAGTGAGTTATGAAACTTTCCCCCAAAGGAGCCTATGCCAAAGAGAAGAATTGCAGAAGAGCTACTGGGCTATAGCTTAGTGTGCTGAACTGGGGTCTCTTCCAGAAAGGCCCCGGGATTAATGAGATAATCATTTGATGACATTTAATCAAGAGCCAGGAATCTACTCGATGGCTGACCCCCTGTAACATTGGGGTACTGGTCTGGCTTGCTGCCTGGACTGTCCAACCTTAATTAGCAATTATCTCAGCTGTGTAACCTTTTGCCCCCGGAAAATTTCAACAAGGAACAGTTATTTCTAAGTGGAAATTTCACCTTTTGCCTCCATCACTTGTTATTAGGCAGTATATTTATTCAGTGTTTAATGTCTCATTGGGCCGGTTTGATGGAAAGATCTGGCATTAGACCAACAATTACTTTAATGAGGAGGAATAATAGAACTTTCCTGAAGGCAGGTACAACTTCTAGAATTTCTTTCACTTTTATCTCCTTCAATTTTTGTCACTCTGAAATGTGGCCTTATTTCATTTACTAATTTCAGGTCTTTTTGGAAACAGAAACCCTACCCAGAGTAAACAAGGATTTTTGCTTCAATTCGAATTTGAGGGTTTTCAATTTAAATTGCCTTCTCGGGATAAAGATAAATCTGTACTCTGTTTCATTCAATGATATCGTCTTTAGATGTCCCACTTAGGGAAGCTGAGATTCAAACTGTTGCTTTCTGTGGCTGAGCAACTGATTTCAGAGGGGATGGCCAGGACAGGCCTTCCTAGAGAGATGTCATTGAGGTAGGAGCAAAAGGAATTCAGTCTCATGATAATCAGGAATGAGAACATTCCTAGAAACAGCAAAGGAGAAAGCTTGGAGCCAATGTGGCTGCACAAATGAGTCACAAGCTAGGTCAGAGAGACAGGCAGCGACGGACTACACAGCACCTTGTGGACGGGGTGAGAGTATGTAGGAGGATTTTATTCTAAATCCAAGGGCAGTCCCTGACAGGGTTTAAGCACTGGGGTGACATGACCTAATTTACCTTACAGAAAAACTGTTTTAGTTTCTGTGCAGAAGATTATTAGAAGTAAATGCAAGTAGAGTGCTTAACAGAATGTCTGGCTTGTAGTATTTGAGAAATGTCAGCTGTCATTGCTGTTGTTCTCAGTGAGGAGCATATTTCTGGGAGGGGACTGGGCCCCAAACCACTAATTGTTTGACCCCTCCCCAAAGCACCTAGTTAAGTTCTGTAGAAAGATGAACTTTGACCACCACCACCCTGCTCCTCTCAGCCTCTGTATGGGGTATTGTAGATGGGCATGATGAGTTGGGCTGGAGGTAGTGGTGAGGACTTGCACATTTACATCTAATCTCCTGCAGCAAAACTATACTGCCACTGGGATTGTAGCGAATTCAAGCTTGGTATGCAGATCATTAGAGAACCCATTTCTATACCAAATGGAGAAACATAATATTTGCAGATAAAGCACTTTTCAAGGAACTCATTATAACCTCAATTTTAAAAGCTGCATAACTGAAAGCAAGTTAAATTTTCCAAGTTCCTTATTTGCCGCTGTTAATAATACCAAGAGGTGGCCTTGGATGACACCAAATGCATGGGAAAGCATCTTGAGAAAGTTGTTCTCATGTGACCTTCACAACACTCTGATGACTTAGGTATAAAGTTAGATTGATGACTTCCAATTTGGGGGGCGGGGGGAAATGCAGCCGGAGTGTGTGACCTGCCCAGGCCCACAGATGGCCCCTAACTGGGACCGTTCATTGCCCCCAGTGGCTGCTGTCACTGCTGCCTTCTGTTTACATGGCAGGCAAGAGCATTTAAAGTGCTGTACAGAACTGGGATTTCTAAAATGTCATTAGGGGAAGCATGCTAGCATTAATTTAATAGCATTTCAAGAGGGGGGAATTTTTGAATTTGTGTTCTAAACAGACATAAAATGTGTGTCTTCATAATGCAGGAGCAGCCTAGATTTTACTTAGGAGCCAAGTTTGTTTGAAATTGATTCTCTCTCTCTGACACATAAAAAAAGCTCATTGAAGTTTGGAGAATGAGCCAGCCAGACTGGTTTTGAACCTATGGTTTTCATCAGTCATTTTAATAAAGAGCCCCCAATGAAGGTAGAATTGAGGGAATTCCAGAATTAGGTCAGTTTCCTATTTGTTTGGTTTTGTTTTTTATTTTGTGAAGGCTTTAAATTACACTTAGAGGTAGGCGAAATTCTCCTCTGTCACTCCCAGTCAATGCCACCTTCTCCAGGAAACCATTCTGATTCTCTCACCTTAAATTAATTTTACCTATTTCAAACTGGTGGACATAGTTTGGTATCACATTTGGGGGGACTTCTTTCCCCAGCTTCCTTGAGGTATCATCGACGTAACATAAAATGTAACCATTAACAAACAGTATATGCTGAATGGTTTACAGTAATGCACAGTTGTGCAAGCATTGCCCCAGTCCAGTTGCAGAACACACCTGTCACCTTCAAACACTCTGCCTGCTTTCATGAATCTCCACTCATCTGTGTTTTGTCTCTCTGGATGTGCCTTCCCTGGGAATTTATAAAGTAATTATATAATAGATGCTCTCTTGGGTCTGGCTTCTCTCAGCATAATGTTTTTGAGGTTCATCCATATTTAGCATGAATCAGAATTTTGTTTCTTTTTATGGGTGAATAATACGCTGTTGCATGGATTTTGTTTATCGATTCATCAATGGACGCATATTTGGGTTGTTCCACTTTTTTGCTCTTATGAATAGTGCTGCAAGAATGCTTCTGTACAAATCTTTGTGGAAACATGCGTCTTCATTTATTTCAGTAAGATACCTACTAGTTAAGGGTGTAGTATTTCATTGTGGTTCAATTTGCATTTCCCTAATGATTAATAGTGCTTATTAGCCATTTTTATTCATGAAATTTCTACTCTAAGCTTTTGCCCATTTAAAGATTTAATCATATTATTATTGAGCTTTAAGAATTCTTTATATTATAGATTCGGGAAAGAAGTCATATATTAGATAAATTTGCAAATTGTGTGTTTCTGTTTTCTGACTGTGGCTTTTCTTTTTATTTACTTAATGGTATATTTTGAAGAACAAAGAAAATCTAATCTTTTTTGCTTTTATGCCTCTGCTTTGGTGTCTTACCTAAGAAATCTTTGCCTGCCCTAAGATTCCAAAGAGTTTCTCACATGCCTTTTACATTTGTACCCTTCCCAGTTAGGCGTATGATGCACCTTAGGTTTTGTGTAAATTATGAGTCTGTGTTTGTATGGATGCCCAATTGTCCCGTTTTGTTCAAAAGACTATCTTTTCCACTTTGAACTGTCTTGCTATGGCCATAATCGAGGGTTTATTTCTTGATTTTCTGTTGTTTTGATCTATACGTTTATCCTTATGTCAGTAGTACACTGTGTTGATTACTTTCTAGTAAGATCAAAAATCAATGTTAGCCCTTCAATTTCCAACAACAACAAAAAAACCTCCTGGAACCTTAATAAATACCAATTGTATAAAACTTACAGGTCAGTATGGTAGAATTGCCATTTTAACAATACAAAATGCATGAAAATACCTGCTACTCTGACGTCTTTGTAGTTTGTAGGTGGATATGAAAATCGATGGCATTTTTATATGTAAGAAACCATCTTTAAACTAGAATCCTGAAACTATTAGCTATCTAGGAATAAGTTTAAGGAAAGATGCACAAAACCCCTGCTCAGAAAACTACAAAACAACACGTGTGAGAAAAATTAAAGAACACCTAAGTGAGGAAAGGTAATTTACCCTCATGGATTAAGTGACTAATGTTTTACAGATACCTTCTCTGTAAGATAACAGGAATTATTTTGGTGGAAATTGACAATCTGATTCTAAACAACATAGTTAGTCGTGCTATCTGGCAGTGAAGCCTCTCTGACTATCTAGCAACAGAAATTTACAAGAGTAGTTTTAATGTGGGATAGAGTCATGGACCAGTGCAAAACCCCATAGAGCCCTGAAATAATGGGATACTTACAGTCATCCAACAGTGCTACTGCTATATAGAGGGAAAAGGGTAGTCTTGTCAATGAACGGTGCCAATCCAATGGCCTTAAAAAAATACAAGTGTATACCCTAACTTACATCATAAATAACAATCAATTTTTTTACTGAGCATAGACCTAAATATAAAAAAATAAAGCAGCCAAGTTTCTAGAAAATACTACTACACAGCAGAGGAACTTTATGACCTCGAGATAAGTAGGTAGCAAAGAATCCCTAAATAGGACCCAAACAGGCTTGATCGTAAGAAAAAAGAATAGTAAATTGGACTTCATTTAGAGTTAAATAAGAAGGCAATAGTGTCTTTGCTGTCATGACACAGACACTCCTCTCCGTCCCTCCTGATGGACTGCCCAGAAAAAAGCTTTGTTTTTTCTAAAGTAATTACCCTGGTCTTTCATTATGTGTAGTTTGGCAATACTATCTTGTAAGCAAAATCACATTCAGAAAAAATAATTGGATGACCATTTCCTTGAAGTCATGGACTGTGTCAGATTTATATTCAGCTGATCACTCTGATAGAGACTCACATAGAACAAGAAGGGCACTTCTTCACGGTGCCATAAAGAATGAGGAAATTCTCTGAGGGGGAAAGGTGTGGCTGAAGATTGGAAGAGTAAATTGAGATGCTGGATTAGGAAGGGTATAAACCTCCTAATGCATTTGGATTTCATTCTGTAGGCGAAGATTTATACTTGTAAATCTCAGAATCTTATAACTAAGTAGGTGACTTTCTTAAATTGACAAAAATGCATGCTCATTGCAAAAAATCAAATGAGACATTAATGTGTTAAGTGAATGCTATCCACCCACCCAGCTGTACCTCTTAGATAACGTTAATAATTAGGTGTTTATCATTTAAACCATGTATGTACATGCATGCACAGTTTATCAGATGATATGCATCACCCAAAAACTTGCTTCTTCACTATTCTAAGGGTTCTATTTGCATTATGTCATTTAATCCTCACTGTAATCATGGGGCAAACACTATTATTTTCTCCATTTAAAGATAAGGAAACAGAGACATTAAATAGCTTTCCTAAGGTCATCCAGCTGGCTAGTGATGGGCCCAGGGTCCCAACAGGGGAACCCCAGATGGGAGAGACTGCAGTGATTTTGTGAGGTAGAGATTTTTACCTTTAAACTTTTCTTGTCTTTCTTCTAACTCTAAGGCCCAGTGATTCCTTAGATGTACTGGGCTGGAGGAGAGGGTTGACCTGTCAGGTTGTTAGCCACAAGGTCTGGATAAAGGATGATCATAACAACTAAGAGAGGAGATGCATGTATTGGGAGCAATTTCAAGAAAGGGCCCTTGTCTCCATTTCCTTGCTTCCCTACTGGCTTTCAAAATAGGAACGTAAGGAGGTGTTCGGGAGAAAGTTTCTATCCTCCTTCTCCTTAGTGTATTCTCCCTTCAGAAAGAAAATCATCTCGTTGTTGGTCGTGCTAGGAGAAAGAAACTAGGAGAACGCTTAGCTCACCACTCGCCTTGATTTGTTGTAAGAATGCATGTGCACCACACACGTGAGAGCCTGCTCTTTCTGTGACGTGTCTCCTGGGGCAGGCCTGACGTTAACCCAAGCACGTGAGAGCTGTTGACGCAGCCTGCAGTGTTTGCGCTCCTTGTAGCTCAACGTCATTTGGGATGTGTGAGGGGGTGAGCAATCCGCCCCGGGGCTTCTTCTCCTACCCAGCCTGACCAAGAATGCACTCTTTTGTCCTCACCTTCCTCCCGTGTTGTTTTCCTGCTGGTTCTGAACTTGGGGAGTGGAACCAGTTCTTGCACTCAAAACCAATTTGTGACCTCCTGAATCTGATGCTGTTAGAGGACAAGTTCAAATAACAACCGTCCGAAACACGGCCAGATGTTGGCCCTGAGGACTTAGAAATATAGGCCGGTAGCTTAAGAGAGACACATGAGCAGAGGGAGACAGGGTGGAGGGTCCAGCGTTCCCAATTAAGTTGTTGTGAATAGATTCCCTGGGCTATTGGGAGAAACCGCGTTTGTGGATTTATCCTGTTAAACGGACGTCTCCTGAAAGTCGTGGTGACAGAGCAGCGCTTCATTTCCCCTCTTTCTCCTGTACCAGGGCGCTTTCTCATGGCTCCTATAAACATCTCTCACTGTGGCATTTAGAGAAGTGGAAGGAGAGGGCACTGGTGCAGCTGTCTGAGAATAAATTGTTATGATGCTGCAGCTGTATTAAACTGCCATAAACAGTAGTCCCCTCGGGCCTGGGGATAAAATACTGGCTTTACCCCGCGCCTCATGACTGACTGCGGAACCCCATTGTGTCGGGGTGTAGCCACTTGTTTCGGAGCCGAGACGGACCCAGGTATTAACCATGGTGTCTGAAGCCCACAGAAGAATGCTGACAGAGTGCCATATTGCACACTGGGCTGGCTGGAGAGGCAGAGCTGCGGGTAAGACTTGGCCCGCAACGAGAGCCAGCCCTGTGGTCCGCAGGGAGGCCAGAGTGGGACTGAGCTGGAGGTCAGAAGCATCCTGTCCAGGCCCATGTCTGTACATGGTAAAGCAGTGACTTTTCTCTTCTCACCAAGAACAAGGGATGTAAAATCCCTTCATTGCTGTGGAAGCTTACAGCTCTTTACAGCTCTGATATGCGTGGGTCAAAGGAATTGGGCTTTCTTTTCTGTAAGTCTCAACTAGTCTTCTTATTTGTTCCCACAAAACATTATTATAAAAATTTCAAATATTAAGTATTGTGAATTTTGTTACGTGAGATAACAAAGTTGTGTTTACTTAGGAGAGTATCGTTTTACTTAACGGTGAGCAACTTAGGAGTGAAGGGTTACGAGCTACAAAGGTATCTTTTAATGTGAAATGTAAGGTAGATGAATATAAAAACGCCTGTTAATACGTCACACCTTGACAGAGAGAAACACTTTCACATACACTGTGTTGTGGAAGCTTGGCCTTACAGGGCCCTGCGGCCCGGACTCCTTCTCCCGTTTCCTCTGGGGATCTGCAACGGGTCATGTTCTCTACTTCCCTTCCTCTGAGTCTTTGAACATGTCATTCCTTTTAAGCCTGCCTCACTCTTCTCTGTCTGTCCTCATAGCCCTTCTGTCACTCACTCTTACAGTACTCGCTTTTGGTTATGCCACGGTAACGACGGGTCGTTTCTCAACCTCATTTAGACTCTCCGAAGGATGCTGGGAAATGTGCTGTCCTCACTGGGCTTCCTCCTTCAGCTATAAAACGGGCTAATGACATGCATCCTTCCCCTTCTTCTAGACTAGAACCCAAAGCCCTTAAGCACAGCCTGTGTGACCTGACCTCGGGCCTTTCTGTGAACCCCTTTCCTTCGTTCTTCAGTTTGCTCTCTGGAAACACCTCCTCTTTCAGTGTCATGTTATGTATTTCCTGTTTCTAGAAGGCTGTTGCCTGTCCCCCACCCCCTTCACAACAAACTAGTTTTTACTCTTTAGGTCCCCCCCAATGCATCCACTGTGAGACAAGCCTCTTGAGTTCTCCGATTTAAGAGAGCTTCACTGTTCACAGGCACCGGTTTCCTTTCATAGGAAGAGGCAGTTAGGTGTCGTGGTCACCAGTGCGGGCTCTGGTCGGCATCTCCGCTCTGACACTTCCCTATGAAGTGACCTGAACTTACATACATTTTAAAGATTAGAATGGTGCCTGGGACATATTAAGTACTTAATGAATAATAGTTATTATTATATTTCTAATACCATAGATTTGTGTGTATCTTGTACACTTGCCATCTCCAGTTGGAAGGAATCATAACTCATCAGTCCTCCTACTTAGAAATCCTTATTTTAATAATCTTGACAATCATCTAGGCCACCGGTTCTCAACCTGTGGGTTGCAACCCCTTTAGGGGTCAAATGACCTTTTCACAGGGGTCGCCTAAGACCATCAGAAAACACATATGAGATATTTACATAACGATCCATAACAGCAGCAACATTAAAGTTATGAAGTAGCAACGAAAATAACTTTATGGGGGTCCCCGCACTGTATTACAGGGTCATGGCACTAGGAAGGCTGAGAACCACTGCCCTAGACCTTGTTTGAACGATTCCTTGGCAGAGATCACTACATTACAAAGAAACCTTCAATTGCTGTAGATGTATGTGCTTCTAAATTCCTCCACTTAACTCTTGCTTCTAGAACAAAACCACTCCCTGCCCCAGATGACAACTGCAGCTTACCTGGCAGCCCAGCTCCCACTATCACCCTTGCAGTCAGCTTTCAAAACTGGAATGATCTTGGACGCCCCTTTCTGCATGTCATAGGAGTCTGTCAGCTTCTCTTATGGAGCTCAGTGCTGGGTATGTGAGGAGTTGCTCTGAAAACATAAAGGGTTAGGTCTTTTAAAGTCTGAAGATGTGATCTTCCCTGATGAGATGCTTCTGGGTCCCCCATCTCATTTGTATACTGCCACTACTCCATGACATTTATAGCGTTCAGTTGGTCAATCAGTTCCCTTAGTACCTGTGGTGTGCAAGCCTCTCTTCTGAGTATAGGGGGTATAGACACTCTAGAGTCATGGACATTTCCAGTCCAGATACCAGGGGACTGGTTTGTGAACTCATAATGGAGTTTTGGGCTATTACAATAAGGTTACTGAGTTTCTGTTGAGACTTTAGCATTCAGCCAGTATTTAGCAAGTACCTATGCGCCAGTCATTGTAGATGCTGAAACAAAATTAGAAGAAAAGGGTGACATCTTGAGGACTGTCCTTCTAGGAGGTGTTGCTAATGCTTGCAGTGGGGGTGGCCCATGGCTTGGTAGAAGGGAAATGCTGTGGGCTCAAAATTCCTGGAGCATTTGCCCAAGTCCCTCATCTATTCCCAGACTTCAGACCTTTGTGGCTGACTTACTTTTATCCAATCTAATCAGCACACTGCTCCCCCACCGGTTCTCCCATTTCTACTACACAACTGCCAGGACAGACATTACTGTTTTGGCCAAGCTAGAGAGGCCGGGCAAATGGCTCTGACTAAGCTCATGAAGCCACTTGCTTGCTTTTTTTATTAATATTAGTAAGAACACACCCCACTGCCAGTAAGAACGCCCTTGGAATACAGCTGCCAACCGCTCCTGAGCATCGGAGCCCTTAATGAAACCCCAGCTTCTTCCCCAGAGGGAGCGAAGAGTTGCTGGTTTTCTCTCTCAATTATTTTTCCAGTCTATTAAATTGTCACAACCCCTGTGTCTTGGTGAGAGGCGGGTAGCACATCTCCTGGAGACAGGGGACAGTGGTGCCCCAGGAGATGTTTTTGAGTCTGTTTCACCATCACCAGAGAAAAGGTGACAATGGAAGAGCCGTGGCAGTACTGTCCTGGAGAGATTTATGAGACGCACAACAAGCTGAGCGAGGACGTTTGTGCCATCGGGTTATGTAATATATGCAATTTTATAATAATCCACTAAGCAGTTTATCTTTTCACGCAGCTTAGTTCGCTGGGGTAATTGCCTCCCTGAGCTGTCCCTGTCATGTACGAGGAAGCGCGTGTGCAAAGTACCCAACTCTGAGTGTGCCACTGGAGCTGTGGCAGCGGAGGCGTATTAATTCAAATTTTAGAAAAACATGCCATAGCCAGTTCATTCCAGAAGGCTGCTTAAAATTTCTCTTTTGTTGTTAGCTTTATTATTTTCTTAAAACAGCAGCAGCTAAGCTAATGGAGCCCTGTGCTGAGTGTTTTAAGCACCACAGAGGTTCAGAGAGGCTCAATAACTTACTCAGGTACATAACACACTCAGATGTCCACAGGGGGCTGGGGCCTGACGCCCGAGGTCTGTCCCGGACCCCTCCTGAAACGATCATCTCCCTTCTTCACTGGAGGTCTCCGCCAGCATGTATAATGCTGGCATTTCTCCCACCCTAAAGACCCTCTCTTGACTGTATTTTCCCTTCCAGTTATCATCCCATTTGTTTGCATGGTATTGTTTCTATTAAACCCCTTTTAATTAGGCTTTTATCCCACTGCTCTGGACACGGTTCCTCTAATGGTCACCTGTACGTTGCAGCCTGTGACACTAATTACTCCCTGTTTCTTGAAACATTTGGCTCCTGTTTTCACTGCCCATGCCTTTGCCCTCCCTCCTCAAGTTTTTTAAAGAAGTGATATAGAACTTATTCCTAGGATAACTTCTCTTTTCTCTCTACACTCCCTCCGTGCTGCAGATGACTCTAGAATTTGTTCCTAGGAAGCTATTATGTCCTAGAGAGTGAATGAATAAGACACAACAGCATAAAACCCTTCCGATATACAAGAGCTGTCTGGAAAAAATCCAGCCATAATTGCCTGCATTGTTCATATTATGTGGCTGGATACTTTCTGGACAGCTCTCATATATCCATATATCTTCATCAAACTCATTGAGTGACACCCCCGAAATCTTAGCCAAACCTGATCGATCCTTATCCACATCGTAGCTGATGGCAACTCCGTCCTTCTAGTCATTCAAACCAAAACCATGACATCATCTTTGACTCCTCTGTTTCTCTCATGCTCCACATCTACGTTTCCAAGCAATTCTGCTGGCGCTGTCGTCAGTGTATGAGGGCTCACTGGGCACGCTCCGGGCAGCTCTCACACATCTACCCTCCTACCAGTCCGCACCCACTGGCACTGATACCAGACGTCACCTAACGAGTGTGGTTCCCTCCCGCTTTTACCCTTAGCCCCCTGCATGCTAGTCTCAATACTTCAGTCGTATGACAGATTTGTCAGATAAGGCCACACGCCCTGCACCCCTCTGACTGAGACCTCACAGCTTCCTTGCAGGGCTCCTGGCTGTTCTTTGGGCTTGGAATGCTCTTTCTCCAGATACCTACATGGTTTGCTCCCATTTCTGCCTTCAGGTCTTTGCTTAAACAGCACCTTCTTTACGTGGGAAGGTCATTTTTAAATAAAGTAGGTAATCTGTTCCCCTTCCCTAAGTTATTTTCTCCATGCCACTAACTGTCTTTTAATACATGATTTACTTGTGCATTTTGTGTTCTGCCTGTTCTTCTCAGGTGGGTAATATAGGATGCAAATTCCTTGAAAGCAGAAGTTTGGTTTAGTTCCCTCACTGCTATATCCAAGAGCTTAGAACATTGCTAAGTGGCCGTTAAATTAATGGATGAGTTTTAGTTCTCACCCAGAGAGTGGTGGAAAGGACATTACAGTTGTGGGTTGGTGATCTGCTGCCTCGCTCAGTGTTAGCTGTGACTGCATCAGTGATGATGTTTCTATTTACGTGGGAGATGGAGGGGTTGTGTGTGCAGCCCTGAAGCCACAGGACTCGGGTATGGCTTCCACCTCTGCACTTACTAGCACTTTGAATAAATTCTAAAATACCTTGTGCCTCATTTTTTTCTCATCTACAAAATATTAATACTCTTACTACCTGAGAAGGTGATTCAGCAAATTAACATACACAAACTGCTTAGACCAGCACCAAACCAGTGGTATTAGTAATTACAGTAACTAATACTAATAGTAATGAGGATAAAGATTAGCAGTCGCATGTCTGTTCATCAAAGATGTTGGTCAAAGGGTAAAAACTTTCAGTTATAAGATGATTGAGTTCTGGGGACTTGTTATGAGAGTAGAGCTGCAATGTTCTCACCATAACAACAAAATGGTAATTATCTGAGGTAAAGGATGTGTTCATTAACCTTACTGGGGTAAATGTTTACAGGCTTGTATCAAATCATCACATTGACCTATAACATTAAGATTTACAATTCTGAGTAATGCTGCAGGAAAAGAGAGGTCAAAAGATACTATGGGAGACTCTGAAAACCCTTCCATTTCCAAATAAAGCAACTTAAAATGTATATTCTAGCCTATGAAATACATCTGTATCATAAAATGGTTTGGAAGTATAATACAGCAGCAACTAACATTTACTGAGTATTTACACAGTAGTAGGCACTGTTCTAATCGCTTGATGTGTATTAACTCACTCAATGCTCATCACAAACCTCGGATGTACGTACTAGTATGTTCATTTTTAAAGGTATGGAAACTGAGGACAGAGAAATTGACTCGGCCAACTGTCATAAAGCTATTAAGTGGTGAAACCAGAATACAAACCTGATAAATTTCCATAGCTAATACTCCTAAAGTATAAGGAAATACATTCAATTCACTATCTAAAGCCTTTAGGTTACTTACAACAACCAGAACAGGTCACAAACACAGAACATCATCTGTAGGTACTCTAAAATGTTCAAGTGCAGTAGTAGCTCTCCATGTGTGGGTATGACACTGCTATTTTCAAACAATTGTGAGATGGGCTCTTGAATAATGTTTCCTCATAGCAAAGTACTGAAATTTGAAACCAATTCAAACATTAGTATGGATGCGAGGTTATCACAGAACGTATGCCACTGTCACTGTGTTATGAAGAGAAAGGACTGGATTTACAGCTGGGATGTTGGGAAGCAGCCCGCAAGGGCAGCATCGGTGCCACAACCCCCTTAAGCGGGGAATGCGTGCTAGTGTGCAATTAATAATTGTGCTGATGATGGGGGTACTTACAAAGTGTGATCATATAGTTGTATTAGTTGTTGAGGCTTCGTCAAGACCTGGGGGTACCCATGGGAAATGCCACTCACTGCAACAGCCTGTTTCCTATGTTATAGCAGAAGGTCAACCGCCTGACCTCTTGGATCAGGCGGTGAGGTAATAAGTGTAAGAAATTGCTTAGTTAAGGCTTCCGTTTGCACTTTAAAAGTCTGATATTTAATTTAAGAAGTCTGGTCTCATATTTGGAGAATACACAAAAAGAAGTACTGACTGCAAGGGCACTTTAGAGAAAGGAGAGCTCACAGCAGGGTGAAGGTCAGTAAAGATACTGTCATCAGGCCCTGTGCGAGCCCAGACAGATGTGGGGAAGGGAGGCCCGGGAGTCCTTGGGAACCAATTTTCCTGCAGTCTCTGACAACCACAGGACTCGCCTATTATTGTTGCTGACCCCAGGTCTGCCATCCTGCCACTATCTAACTGTGTCCTTTGGGCTTCTTCCACAGACTCACCAGACCTTCAAATGTTTTCTGGTCAAGATGGCAGAGTAGAGAGACACTGTGCTCACATCCTCCCATGACCACATCAGAATAACAGCGAAATTATAGAACAACCGTTCGTGAGAACCACCTGAAGATTAGCTCGACAGAAGTCCTATAACTAAAGAAAACGTCACGACAGGACTGGTAGGAGAGGCGAACCGGGCAGGCCCACCAGGACAGACAGACAGACGTCCTCTTAATTGGCCTGCACACAGGCTCACTGTCTCAGGGCTCTAGCACAGGGGCAGCACCTCAAAAGGTGCCAGGGACATACAGGGAAGAATGAAATGAACTTCCTTCAGGGTAAGGACAGGAGGGGACGCGCTCGCCTGGGCGGGAAGTCCTGGCAGGTTCCCTCAAGTGCTCCCACACACGGGCGGGTGCCAAATCTGAGCTACCCATGGACCTGGCTAACACTGTTGGCCCAGCTCAATCTCTTGCAGTCGCTTTTCCATGCAATTGGCCCACCTTGGCTCATGCTCAGGACTTTTCTAAAATCTCTGAAAAGTCCACAAACAATGGAATATCACTCAGCCGTAGGAAAGAAGGAAATCTTGCTGTTTGTGACAACACAGATGGACCTAGAGGGTGTTATGCTGAGGTGAAGTAGGTCAGAACGACAAGTATCCTCTGATTTCCCTTCGCTGTGGAATCGAAGAAAACACCCTGATGGTTGCCGGCGGGAAGAAGGTTGGGTGAAAACATGAAGGGACCAAGAAGTACAACTTGTCGGTGACAAAGCGGTCACGAGGCTGGCAGAGGGCGTATTGTCAGTAATACTGCAGTGAGTACTTCATACACAGACACTACGTTGTATCCCCGAAACAACAGAGTGTGCTATGTTAACAGTAATTGAAAAAATTAATTAAAACATTTTTTTAAAAGATAGAAGTGTTCATAATTCTTACTCTAATAGTAACCTGGCCCGCCCCTGAGGACATGGCTCCCTCATGGGTAGGTCCCTGCTGCCCGGGGCTGGGCACGTAGCCGTGCTCTTTAGCGCTCCTTTCTGATCTTCTTTGTTCTCCTAGAAACTCCTCCGTGCGTTTCTTATCCTGCTCCCTTCTTAACTCCTTGGTCAGAGGAGCCTGTGTTTTACTACCCCTCGTTTCTTAACCATTTTGGCTCACTATGTTTCCCTGGATTAAAAAAATTCCCCAGAGGAAAATTTTCACCCCCACCGGCCTAATCATTCTAATTCCCAAGTTTTTCTTCCTCATTCCCGAGCCCTTAGGACTGGCAATGACCACATCGCCTAGGTCTCTAGCTTATTGCATTTTGTAAGCTGACTTCAGTTGATCCTACAGTGATCTAGAAGTTCCTGCTCTCAATAAAGATTTTATGTTATCATTGTGCATACTCCTTCATAGAAGTCACACGTTAAAAGGCAAAGGACACTGGCAGAGTAAGGGTTTCTGAAATCCTCTCTCTAAAAGCAACAAGACACTAGCATAAATTGTCAGAATCAACTTTTTCAGACTCCGGAAATGAACTAATATCTTATAAAAAGCCTAGAAATGTTAAAAATGCCAGCAGCACCTAGATAAGAACACTGAGCTGAGCGTTATGTCGTTTGCATACCCTCCCCAGGATGATATCAGCCGTGAAGACCAGTAGCCTGGCAACCACTGGAGGGAAGAGAATGAAATTGGAGCCCTTTCAAAATCCCATTATTGGAGAATTTGTCACTATTTGACCTGTTTAGTGATTTCCTGGAAGACTCTACTAGCAAGGCTATCTTTATTTGATAGAAATGGAGCTCAGTGTTTGAGGCAGTTGATAAGGGTTGGGGCACATAATGGGCTAACCAAAAAGCTTAAAAGGAAAATCTGGGGAATAAGGTGTCCAAAGGAGGCTTTAAAAAGTACTGACATAGTCCACAGCATCTAGAAGGTCATGCACATTCACATACTCTGGGCTTCGTCAATACTCCACAGACACCAGAAAATCTACACACCCTTGAATTTTGGCGTGAAAAGCAGAAGGCCAAATCAGGGTTGTTAACTATTGGGAGAGCATTCAAGGTGTTTCCCAGAACATGCACAGAGGTCCTCAACAGCAACCGAAGGCTTGTCTGTCCTCAGAATTTAAGGAAATCTCTATCCAATCATTAGCTGACAACCAATTTAACAGAGCTGAGCCTTCGCTGGCTATCCAACAAAGGATTAACTCGGAAAAGTCACGAAGTAACAAACCTTGGGTGACAGGGTGGGGATTTGATTCCCACAGCAGTCACATTTATTTAAAAGGTCCAATTTAAAAGAAAAAAAGCATGAGCCATACAGAGATACAAACCAACCAACAAAACTATAGCCCATATACCATGCTGAATGAAGAAATAGTGTTCAACAAAGACTATCTTTGAGGAAGCCCAGACATTGGATACATTTGCAGAAATGATGCCTACAAGTATATCCAAGAGGTTCCATAAACTCCAAGAATGATAAACTCAGAGATACAGCTCAGACACTTAACAACTAAACTGTCAAAAATCTAAGACTGGCAGACTCTTCAAAGCAGCAAAAGATAAGAAACTGATCACATACAGAGGATCCTCAATAAGAATTATGGGCTGATTTGTCATTAGAAACCATGGAGACCAGAAGGCAGTGGGATGACATAATCAAAGTGCTAAAAGAAAAATAATTCTATATCCAGCGAAACCGTCCTCCAAAAATAAGCAGAAATTGAGACTTTCCCAGATGAACAGCTCCTTCCCTTAATCTGTCCCTCTTTAAGTACCATCTGGGAAAAAAGTAACATACGATAGACCTTCCATAAGATCTTAATTAATGTAGACATTCTTGTGGCATTATGCTTGGCTGAGCCCAGTGAACTGCCTGATAGTCGGAGAACATCAGAACGAGAAACGACCCTGGAAACCATCCACCAGCCTTTCCCAGGTACGGTCCAGGTGGCCCCGGGCGCCCCACGGGGAAGGAGACGGGAGGAAAGAGGCACCGGACTCGCGGCTCCTCTAACCCTCCTTCCAAACACAGCAGCTTCGCCTTCTTGTGCTTCCGGGCAATCTTGCATTTAAAAACCAGGCTCTGCCACTCAGAAACAGAGCAAACTGTTTTCAGGATCCCTGAGGTGACCTCCCCACAGCTCCCGTGTGAGCGCTGCAGGAATCCCGGATTCCTGACTTTGCAGAGATGAAGGGTTTTTCAGGACGCACGGGGGAGGACACAGAAAGCACAGTCGGAGCCCCGCACCGGACACAGCCATGGCGGAATGACTCCGAGAGACCTCCGGCGGAGAGCCAAGGGGAGAGAGGGATTTCTGCAAGGTCACATGACCCCGGAGGCCAGGAAGGGGCCAGTGTCCCGGTCTCCTGACACCCTCCCCAGTGTTCCCTTTTCCCTCAGCTAGACCCAGACAGAACGCGGAAAGCTCAGTAGGTGCTACCGAGAAAGGAGGAGCATCAAGGACATTAGCATCCATGTAAAACAACGTCATTCATCTAGGCCCCCGTACGACACCCCTTCTTTTAAACAGAACCTGGGGAGGGGCCACAACACAAGGGGACAAATGAAAGTGGAACCGCTGGGATGACAATGCGGGCCGGGACTCAGTGGGAGCCAGAGGTCCCCGTCCTATCCGACCGTTACGGTGGCTCCTGAATCCCTCAGTCAAACTTGCCTCTAAGTGACGTGATTTAATGAGAAGGACTGTCCCAAGCCTGCGCATGGCACAGCCCCTTCAGTGGTAGACGTGCGCTGGTTGTCAAATGAGCCATCTCTCATCGTGCCAACCCACAGCGCAGCCACCTTTGAAGGCGACGCCTACGCTGAGGAACCAGAACAATTAGAGACAGGAAACTGGGCTCCGAAGGTGCTTTCTTGGGACACGCGTTTGAGCCTGCAGGTACCCGTGGGGTTGAGGCCCAGCTTAGGGAGCTTCCCTCCACACATAAACGAGCACGCAGGGAAGCCGGCTATTCTCTGGGGCAGGTGACCCTGCCAGTCAGCCAAGTGACACAACAGCGTGCCCGTGCCCGCCCCCCTCCTCCCTCCTGGCGCACCGTGCACGTACGGGGCTCTGTTACGAGGGGTGCGGGCAGCACTAGGGCCGGGGATGGACAGGGCAAGCTGCCGTGTGCGCTTCATTTTAACCCCCGCATCCTGGCTGGATAAAGGGATTTCAATTCCATTCTCTCCGGCTTGCTAACAGGGTGGCCCGTGGACCCCATTCCGCCAGAATTTAAACGTTTTCAGAGTTCAGTGTCACAAAGCTCGGGAGACCCAAAGCAAGCCATCAGCAGGCTACCGGGGGACCCTTGCTGCCTGGGTCTTCCAGCCATTGCTGGCTCCTCTGCCCCACCTGACCGCCCCACCTGCTCTCACCACCGGGCCGTCAGCCGCTCCCGAGAGGCGCAGGAAAATCGCATTTGGAGCTGCTCGGTCTCACGAGTCAGGAAATCTGCTTAGATTTCCACGCGTTCCAAACGCAGCACTGCACGCGGCCTGCCAAACAAGTCACCGGTGATTTTAATCAGTCACTTCACGGCAAGCCTCGGGGGGCCCCGGGCAGGGGGAGCCTTCCAGGTAGGAGCAGCAGCCAGGGCCGTCCGGGCCCAGGCCCAGGCGGATGTATGGTGGAGACAGAGCAAGCACCGTTTCAGAGCATGTCAAAGTTTACAGAGCACATTTATGCTCGGTACTTCAGGTTCCAAACAGACCTGCGAGGTAACACAAAAAGGAGGTATGCTTCTGATACCCATTTTCTAGTTTTCAAAACATTGTGTTCACAGAGATCATCGCTAACCCAGTTCCATGCAAGAGTAGGCAAGGCTGAGATGCAAAGCAGGGGATTTTGTGACCCCGAAGCCTGTGTTGTTGGCGTTTTCCTGCACGATGCTGACACTCGCCATCGCTAACACGTAGCACCGTATTTGTGCCAGGCGCTCTGCACAGTGCTTGTCCTGTGTGATCATCATGGACACCCAGCCTGTGAGGTGGGCACTGACATGTTCCTGGATAGTGCAGTGAAGCTCAGAGAGATTACAACGTGTCTAAGTTTCCTTGTCCCCAAGCTAACCGCAATCTTCAACTATGATGCTAAGCTGTCCTTACCCATACAGCTAAAACTTCTCAATCTCAGGAAAATCAGCTCGACCCACACATGTGATTTCTCATGTCAACCCCTGAACATGGCATAATTGTGCGAGCGTCACACATATTCCACTTACCAGCTCCTTAGGAGGCTGGAGAGAATGCAAAGGGTAGCCATGGAAATACGGATAAATTCCACTGCAGTTAGTCAGTTAATGTTAGTAATTACAGATGGGGATCTTTCTACATTCAACAAGAGCACTGTTCTTCCACTCTCCCAGTCCCCACAGTCTGCCCAGGTGATAATGTCACTCACTTTGTGGGGCAGTTAAAATCTTAGGAAGAGAGAGAGCACAAGGATTATTGTGTTTTGTGTGTCCTTTAGATTTGCTTGATGCACAGCTGAATCCTTCTATTGTGTCTACTGCTTGAGAGGTCCTAACATACTGGAATCCAAGGTGGGAGAAGGCTAAGTAGGAAGAGAAAGAGAGGCAATTTGGGAAAAGGTAAGCCGTCTCTGTCAGTGTTCTGTGCGATGTGGGACACTGCATGAAAGGGCACCGTAATAGTTGTGGGAGCCCTTGAACTGAGCAGGCCATGGGAATTGGCACCATCCATCTAATCCTATTTCCTTTCATTCTAGAAAGTAGAACAGGAAGCACATTGAGGAAATGATGGTCATTATAGCTGGTTTTGTAAGGAGACATCACTTTTAAAAAGCTCAAGTGTATATCTGAGCATGAGGCTCTCCTGCATCTGGATGTCCTTCCCCTCATCATCATTCCAAGTGTCAAGCCTCCTTTAAGGTCTCTGATGCCAACGACGCCTTCCCCAACTCTTCCACCTGTTCAGGTATCCCCAACAGTATTTGTCATCAGAACCCAATGAACAAGTATGGGTGACATACACTGCCACTCTTCTCTCATCATTCATGTAGCCTTGTAATCACAATTAAACCTCAGAATCCTGAGGGCAACAATCACATTGTCACCCTCTTCCTATTGTATCTATGCCATCCATAACTTACTGGGGCCTGGACACACAGTAATAAACAAACCTTAATAAATGCCTGTTACTTGCAATATACAGGTAAAACTTTATCCCAAAGTTGTACATGTCTTATCTACCCAAGTACACAGCCTATGCACACAAGTCTAAGCTTGGGCTAATAACTATTGATGAAAGAAGAGAATTCACAAGTTCATTATCAGGGCTATAATGTTTAACCTTCAATTCCTAAAGTTGAGGTTTTCAGAAATAATTTCTTTCTAAACAGAAGACTTCTGAACATGTGTACCTTTCAATGATGTTTGTGGATCACATTTTGTTTCCTATGCTTACGAGGAAGCCGGCCTGAGCAAGTATCATGTCCTAGCCCAAATAGCTCCAATTAAAGCAGACGACCTTAGCTAAACAAACTGGAAAACAGGCTCAAAGTACATACCCTTGGGTGTCAAAATCCACCAAAAACAATATATTGTGGATTACTTTGTGTCTACCCCTGGAGGAGAAGGTTTATTGTTAGGTTTAACCAGTATTTTACATTTCTTAATGTCAGCGACCATTTAGGAAAATACATAAAGTATTTGTTTTAAAAAAAAGAGCATAGGAGAGAACATATGAAGGCTAAGTGTTAGTTTGTTACTGTCCTTCAGAATAAAGTCTTGGTGCCATCACACGGAAGACGTGTAAGAAAGAGCTTAGGAATGAGCTAGTCCAATGTCCACATATCAGGAGAGCTTGGACATGTTCAGTGACTCACCCAGAGTTACACCATCGCGTCTCTGGGAGACCGATTCTAGTTTCAGTCCCATTGCTAATAGGACAGAAGCACTTTAGGAATATACAGATGACAGATAGTAATGTAAGGTATGGTAGTCTAGAAAAACTTACAACGTTTTTCCTTATGGCCATTTACTGTGTTTCTTCAAAGTAGGGGGAATGTATTTGGGGACGAGTAGGTTAGGGAGGGGAGAAAGGGGAGGGGGTGGGAGAGGAGGGGGGGAAGCTAAATATAAGGTGATGGAAAGAGAAGTCACATTAGGTGGTGAACTTACTATACAAGTTGACAGTGCACTATAGAATTGTATGCCTGAAACCTATGCAATCCTTGCTAACAGATGTCACCCCAATAAGTCTAACAATAAAAATGAATTAAAAAACAAACAAACAAACAAACAAACAAACAAAGTAGGGGGAATGATTGGTCTTTTTGATTTTGGAAATTCTACCTCCCAGAATACTGAATCAGTAATAGTGAATAGCCTGAGTGCTGAAAAGCCAAACAAAAGCCAAACATCCCGGTTCATCAGATGTAAATGTAACGACGTGGCTGCAGTTGTCATTAACTGGCTAATAACTACTTATGATCTTAGGAGCAATTTCTACTTAGTTAATCGGCTACATAGTAATGCACTGATTTTATCTGAGCTGTGACACTCAGGGGCTCAGTGGCTGTCGTTAAGGGATGAGCAGGTTGTGCTGATTATCTCCATAATAGAAGATCACTTCCAAGGCCCTTCAGAAACGCCCTCATTAAACAACATTAGAGTTGCGCCTGAGAACGAGCCTTGCAGAATGATTTGTTTATTGCCTCCAAATAACCCTCACGGATCACACTTACAGGAAGTTGATCATACCTCCCCTCAGCCACATTTTCAAGCAATTGGGAAGGACCAAGCACTCCTCAAGTAAGATTTGTCCACACTGCTTCCACTCACTCAGCCTTGGAGATGGCACCCACCACTTGTGCAGTTTTGAGGAATGGGCAGGGAGTCAACTCTACCTGAGCTGGGCTCAGTACCTGGTTGGCCAGAGGGCAATGCCTGTATCTGCTATCCTCACCAACCATCACCTTCTCCCCTTCCCTCCAATTTATCTCAGGACACTGTTCTTTTCAAGGCTTTATTCCTTTATTCAACTTGTATTTAAGAACCATACACAGTGATGGGTCAAGACTAGGGAAGATGTGAAAAGATTGTCATTTAAAAAGATATTTTAGCCATTTCAATAGGTGTGTACTGATATTTTATTGTTGATTCAATCTGCTCACATTTTCTGCCCTTCCTCATTTTAGGAAAACTCTCTCCCTTACCATGTCATATGTCCACACCCTTCAAAGCCAATTTCAATGCCACTTACTCCATACAGCACCTCTCAAAACATCTACCTTCTCTATGGAATGAACTTCTTCCTTTCTTAAATTTCTAATATGCTTTACCACTAAAATAAATCCTTAACATTTGAAAGAGACCATGGGATCGCCAAGATCATCATCTTCCTTTTCACATTAAAAGTCAAAATTTTACAATTAAAATATTTTTCAACACTTTAGATGCCTATTGATAGTTGCTATAGGAGAAAGCACCAAAGTCATGTTTACGTGGAGGGAAGGCAGCTTGGTTCATTCACCAGTGAATGAATCACACACCAGCCTTACCCTACAGGCTATTCAATCATCTTAAATTCTACCAGGCCACTGGCCATTGCAATAACTTCTGAATTGCTGACATAAGGAATATTAAATCTGTAAGTGCAAAATATCTACAGAACCTTTTCCAGGGCATAATCTTTTTCTGAATTTTAATAATTTCTGCCCAAATCTTATTTTCCTTCTACGCTGTTAGCTCTTGAGCACAGAATGTCTCACTAATTTTATATTCAGTAAATATTTATTAAATAAATGTAAACAAGTAGTTCTATGGAGTTTAAAAAGGAAAACGTTATTCTTTCTTACATGAGAATTATCTATAGTTTAACTGATTGCTTGAGATTTCAAAGAAATCTGAAAGAGAGTGACAAAACTCTAAAATAGACCCCAAATTGAGGCACCTTATAGAGAAAGCCCCCGCATGAATATCCAAACCCTCAGGCGGGGACCATGTGTTCCCTTTGTCTTCTTGAAGGCTGTGGCTATGAGAGGGTGATGGAGCAGAAGCGATCAGCTTGCCCGTTGCCATGGCGATTCAGCCACCCTGGCGGCAGTCAGCAGGTCTCCCTGCTCTGCCCCTGCAGACTGAAACCGCCCACCTGTTCTTTGTGTTTTCTATCTGGCACACTGCCTTTCACGGAACATTAAGGGCTGCAAAATTCTGTCTGTACCGTGGGCTAATCACGTGCCACAGTACAGGTAAGTATAGAAAGGTGGTCTGGGGGAAGGGAGATTGAGAACCTCAGAGGATTTGGGGACATTATCTCTGCCTCACGGCTAGGGATCCCATTGCACCTTTCTTTGAAGGAGCAAGACATTTGCAAGAAGACATTCTCCAGAGAAATCCTCCTCTGACCCCAGAATGTGGCTCTATCTTGTGATTGTTTCCAGAACACAGGTGACCCGACAGGCCTAGGACAGTGTGAAGCAGGAGGTGGTGCTCAGGAGGTCCCTGATGCTTCGCATATTCAGGACTGGTGCTGGTGACAGGAAAAAACAGCTTAGGTGGCAGGTGAGGGGTTAGTAAGTTATCTACTAGCTATCAAAGACCTAGCATTTTCTTCTCCTATTTAACAGTATCTTTTAGCATCTACTTCATATCAGGCACTAGGGACAGAACATAAATCAAGAAGACAGATCTGTCCTGTCAATCATAAATTAAGTATATCTTTAAATTCTACTGGATTACATCATTATATTTAGAAAGCATCCATTACAATTCATCTATTTCCTGGAAGTAATTATTAACACTGTGATCAACAATTCTAGTAACATAATCTCTCTCTGTTTGTGGCACCATATAGCTTTCACCAAAGTTACCATCTCCTAAAACAACCCTGTGAAGCAGATCAGGATGGCGTTTTCAGTTCCATTTTGCAGCTGTGGAAACTGAGGATCAGAGAGGCTACCTAACTTGTCCAGTAAGAACCTCATTATTTTAAGGTATAGTCTGAGGAGCACTTACATTCAAATTGCTAGGAGAGGTCCTTGTTGCAAATGGAATTTTAGCGGTCAACCCAAGACCTACGAAATCACGATCTGCAGAAGTAGGCTAAGGATCTTTCATTTCTGATAGTTCTCTAACTCTCTGTACCCAAGGCCACATACCTTGGTTCATTCAGGACTTTAACTCTTGTCTTCTGTACTTGCTACCACATCATGGTGACCAGTGTGTGACCTGAGAGAATGCTGCCTCTTGGTCACCTGAGGCAGGCTGGAGACTTTCTGTATCTTTCTCAGCCGTTTCCTAGCTAAATGCTTCTGTGGAAATGGAAAGGAGGACTTCAGAATGCTGATTCAATTTCCTCGTCAGGACCCTTTGACCCCAGAGGTGGGCCCCTCAGAGTGCAGAGCGGCAGGGACCTGATCCAATCACCCAGGGCCTCTTATCTATCTGCTCAGTGGCAGCAGCATTTGGCCTCTAGTGTTTTCTGTTTTGACAGCTCATCAGCAGAACCACTGGAAGGTGACAGGAACCTCACTGTTCGATTAAGGCTTAAATGTCACCAGATCATGTGGAGGAGAGGGAAGGGGGCTGTGTGAAGGTGGCTGAAATATATGAGCTTTAACCAGCGATGAGCCCTCCTTCAGAGGTCAGGGGCCTCCCAGGACTTCAGCATGCAGTGGGGTGCTCTGTCTATCCTCAAGGCCCCTGTTTTCCTGATTGACATGCATTGCTTTTCATGAATTATTGTGTAAGGAATTATCATCAATTTATCAAATGTTTCTGGAGCATCCACTCTGTTATGGGTTATGGCTGAACAACACAGGCAAGGACCCTGCCCTAGCAGTATAGCACACAGATAAGCAGAAACTACAGACTTAAAAGTAACTTAAAAAAAGCAGGATTCCATGGAGAAGTTTAAGAAGGTTCTGACGTCATACAGGAAGAGAAGCTACCATCACTCAGAGCTTCTCAAAGTGTGGCCTGAGAGCCACCTGGTCATAAGCCCTGGACATACTTGTTAGTAAAAATGTGGAATGCCTAGATCAACTCCTATCAACTTTGGGGATGGGCCTGGCAAAGCTACATTTTTAACAAACTCCTTACCTCTTACTTTTGCACACTGAAACTGAGAATCTGGGGGGAGGGGGTGGTGAGAGTTGGAGAGAAGCTGTTGAGAAAGGCCTTTGTGAAGAAAGGCTGTGTGTGCAAGACAAGGCTTAAAGAAAGGGGGCTGGGGCAACAGCTTCCCAGGGAGAAGTAACATCATAGGCAAAGGCCTTGTGTCCAAAGTCTTGCATCATCTCAACCCCCACCCTAAACACAGGGTAAGCCTAGAGGATTATGTAGTAGACGGTATACCGGTATACCCAGAGTAACCGCAGCAATGACAAAATGCAAACCCAGTTCAATTCCTAACAAGAGTGACTTGACTTTAAAAGCCTAGCAGGAAAATAAGCATATTCATTTCCAGGCAGAAATACTATTTTCTTCAGTTTATTCTGTTATACAGATGATTTCCAAGACACAAGGAAAAGGAGAAAAAAAAACTCATTGTCAAGAGACAAAATAATTAATAAAACCAGGTTCAATAAATAAACCAGGTTCAAATAAGAAACGATGTTGGAACTATCAGGTAATATAAAAGAACTATGATTAACAGGTTCAAGGCGCTAGTGAAAAAGCTGAACAAACATGAACACATGAAGGGTTTCAGCAGAGACAGAGGAAAACCTTAAGAATAAATACAAATGCTAGGAATAATTAACATGGTAAATGAGATGAAAAATGCTTTCATGATCATCAGTTGACTCAATTGATTAAGAAAATCAATGAACTTAAAGCTAGATCAACAGAAATAACTGAAACATAAACATAAAGGATAATAAAACCGTGGGGGCACAAGTACAGAGCATCTGATAGCTGTAGAACAATATGAGGTCTGACAATGAAGTTTGTGAACTCATCTTAGAGAAAGTGCTTCATACCTCATTGCTGAATATCACTACAGTCACTCTGAAGTCCTCTCCTTGGGAAGCTGTGCGCTGATGCCAATGCCTAGTCCACCCTTCATAGCAATTTTGGAATTCTTTTCTGGAACGGCCATCAGACCTGTTGTATGACACTTGATGTCCTGAATGTTATCAAAATGTCTTCCTTTCAATATTTCCTTTACCTTTGGGTAAAGAAAAAAGTCATTGGGGTCCAGATCAAGTGAGTAGGGATGGTGCCAATTCAGCTATTTCTTTACTGGTTAAAAATTCCCTCAGAGACAGTGCCATGTGAGCTGGTGCACTGTCGTGATGCAAGAGCCATGAGTTGTTGGCGAGAAGTTCAGGTTGTTATCATCTAACTTTTTCTTGCAGCCTTTCAGCACTTGCAAATAATAAACTGGTTGACTGTCCAGTTGGTACAAATTCGTAATGAACAATCCCTCTGATATCAAAAATGGTTAGCAACATCGTTTGGACTCCTGATTTGGACTGACGGAAATTTTCAGCCTTGGAGAATTGGCTGACTTCCACTGTGCACTTGGACGCTTTGTTTCAGGGTCATGTTGGCACACGATGTTTCATCACCAGTGATAACATGGCCCAAAACATCATCTTGCCTCTCCAAAAAGTCTTGGGAAACTTCCACTCTCCTTTGCTTTTTGTTCATCAGTGAGCTCCTTTGGGACCATTCTTGTACACACCTTTCTCATGCCAAGATTTTCAGTTAAGATTTTCCTGTTTCTTTATCAATGTTTACTTGGTCTGCTATGCCTCTCACAGTCGATGATTTTTACCACAATTCGATGAATTTCTGCAATATTTTTGTCAGTTCTGCTTGTTACTGGTTGCCCTGACCTCTCTTCATCAGGGCTGCTTTTGCTCCCCCAGAAAAATGTTCAATCCAATTGTCCACTGCCATTTTCTTCATGGTATTATCCTCATAAACTTGGACTAACATGTCTCTGATTTCACTTCCACTCTTGCCAAGTTTAACAAAAAATTTAATGTTTGTTTGTTGCTCTAATTCAAGGTCTGACATTCTCGCAATAGCACACAAAAACACACAACAACAATAATGAATACCACTCAGCAAGATACTGTCACACATCGACATGAACACAGCTGTGAGACACAGATACACCAGGTTATGACACCTTACTGAGTTGTCTGTACAGTGCTGCCATCATGAGCACACGGTGGCACGTTCGTGAACTTAATTGTCAGACCTCGTATAAAACTGTCTAACATACATGTAATTAGAATCCCAAAGTAAAAGAGAATGGGGTAGAACAAACATTTACAGATGTAATTATGAAAATTTTTCAAAAATTATGAAAGACATCAAGCCACACAGATGGAAGGGTTCAGAGAATAGCAAACATAACAAATAACAACATAAGAAAAACACAAACACACGTACACACCTAGACATATTCAAATTGCTATATACTAAAGATAAAGAGAAAATCTTCAAAACAAACAGAACAAAATACAGTCTATAAAAAGTCTGTAAGAGTGAGAACACAGTACGCCTGAGAAACCACACAGCATGGTGAGAGCAGGGGAGTAATATCTTTAAAGTACCAATATGAGGTAAAGTGAAATGGAGCACCCTTTAGACTGATAATCAATATTCACTCAACAATGAATGGTAACTGATATTTGTCAGTTATAGCATTAGACACATGTTTAATATCTAGAAAGTGAAAGCACAATGCAAAAGAGTAAACAATTACCAGTGTTTTCTGAGCAGTTACTGTGTCCTAGGAGCTGGGATCATGTTACTTCATATAGTTGAATATTACTAGCAATAACATTGTTAGAATTTAGAGGATTAATTCTTTCCTGGTTAGAGAAAAGTCAAGGAAGCTCCCTAGAAATCATGAGTATAGCACCTGGGTTTCTTTTTTTTTTTTGGGGGGGGGTTCCAGAAACTAGAGAGCAGGTAGTGCCCCAAGGTGAAAAATAACTCACCCCAGTAATGGTGACTTTGTGTGATGTCCCACATAGATAGACCCCAGAAACTTGTATGGCTTCTCTCATTTCTTGTAGTCTTTGCTACTTCCTAATGCTATCCACACTGGTAAAAACAGTTCAAATCTCTTTATTCATGAGTGTGTCGCCACAGCCACTTGGTGAGGCACTTATCGGTATTTCGCACGTTATTCAAAACAACATGTCTGAGCGAACAAAGGCCCAAACTTAGAACCCGTAACTCTCAACTTTTCTAGGCTTATCCAATGACTATATTCCCCAAGGTGGCATCGTTTTCCTCTTGATAATAAAATCAACCTATTATGGTGATTAAATAACTAAATCATTTTTTAGCTCTTCATTCAAATGCCTACAGTATTCAGGAACTGCACTAACCACTTTACAAACATTTTCCTCACCTAAACATCACATAATCCTAGAAAGTAGGCACTGACATTATCAATCGCAGTTGCGGGAAGTGAAATGAATTTCTCAAAGGTACGCAGACAGTCCACAGGACAGGAATTGTGCAAACCTGAGTCTGACGCCCCTGCTCCCAAGGGCAGCGTTACATTTCCTACCCCACACCCAGGCTGCCCGGCGTTGCACCCTGCAGCAGTGTGTAGGACACGAACACTGACCCTGTTTTCTTGAACTAGTGGGACACAATTAGAGTCTGATTTGCTCATCTAGTTAAAGCAACACTCCATTATATCTGCATTAAAACTCACTTTGAGAGCTATTAATCATTGACGAGTATATATTGATTACCAACTTAGAGCCTAACATTTAGTTTAATTGTCATAGTAAATACATTAAGATGAGGCTCAAGTGTTTCTAGTCATGTATCCTGGCAGGTTTTATTTCATTAGTGATTTTCAAATTGTGGTCCATGGCACTTGTGTGTTGTAACTACCTGAGTGCTTAGTTAAAAGTATGGATTCTGGTACTACAGGGCCATAGTAATCAAATATCATGGTACTGACACATATGTCAATGGAACAGGACAAAGAGCCTAGAAATAAACCCATGCCAACCTGGTCAATTAATCTATGACAAAAGAAGCAATAAAACACAATGAGGTAAAGACAGTCTCTTCAATAAATGGTCTTGGGAAAAGTGAACAGATACATGCAAAAATACCACATATAAGAATAAACTCAAAATGGATTAAGATTTAAATGTAAGTCAAAACCATAAAACTCCCAGAAGAAAAACAGCATAAACTCTGTGACATCACTCTCAGCCATATATATATATTCCCCCCCCCCCCCCCCGGATATGTCTCCTTGAGCAAGGAGAGCAAAAGAAAAAAATAAACAAATGGGACTACATTAAACTAATAATTTTTTGCACGGTGAAGGAAACCATCAACAAAACAAAAAGATAGCCTACTGAATGGGAGAAGCTATCATCCAATGATATATCTGATAAGGGGTTAGTATCCCAAATATATAAGGAACTCATACAACTTAGCACCCAAAAGAGAAACAATCTGATTAAAAAATGGACAGAGGACCTGAATAGACATTTCTTCAAAGAAGACATACAGATGGCTGACAGGCATATCAAAAGTTGCTCAACATCACTAATCATCAGGAAAATGCAAATTAAAATCACAATGAGATATCATCTCACACCTGTCAGAATGACTATCATCAATACATCAACAAATAACAAGTGTTGGCGAGGTTGTGGAGAAACGCCAACCCCTGGGCACTGTTGGAGGGATTACAAATCGGTGCAGACACTATGGATAACAGTACGGGGTTTCCTCCAAACATTAAAATTAGAACTACCAAATGACCCAGAAATTTCCCTTCTGGGTATTTATCCAAAGAAATCCAAAACACTAACTTGAAAAGACATACGCACCCCTATGTTCATTGCAGCATTAGTTATAATAGCCAAGATAAGGAGGTACTGTGGGTGTCCATCGATAGGTGACTGGATAAAGAAGAGGTGGTACATGTACCCAATGGGATATTACTCAGCCATAAAAAAGAAAACCTTGCCATTTGTGACAACACAGATGAACCTAGAGGGTGTTACCCTAAGTGCAGTAAGTCAGAGAAAGACAAATACCATAGGATTTCATTTCTATGTGGCATCTAAAAAAAACAAAATAACTAAACAAACAGAAACAAACTCATAGATACAGAGAACAAACTGCTGGTTGCCAGACTGGGGGTACATGGGTGTGGAGGGCTGAGGAAACAAGAGGAAGGGGTTACAAAGTACGAATTGCCAGTTATAAACACAGTCACAGGGATGTAAAGCACAGCACAGGGAAGACACCCAGTAACACTGCAGTAAGTGTGTGTGGTGGCAGATGCGTACTAGACTTACTGGGGGGGTCACTTCGTGAGTTACACAAGGGTTGTTTGGAAAGTATCCAGCCATGTACTAGTAACACACAAAACAGAGGCACTTAGGACTGCAATTTTTTCCAGGCAACCCTTGTATAAATGTCTAATCACTATATTGTATACTTGAAACTAATACAATATTGTATTTTAACTGTAACTGAAATACAAAAAATGTTTTAAAAAACAAAACAAATAAAAAACTAGTGTGGATCCTGGGACTCAAGCCAGATCTCCTGAATCAAAAACATGAATCACTAGGAATCATGTTTAAGTTCCTCAGCGTAAACTTAGCCTAAAGTTCGAGAACCGCTCTAATAAACTGTATTCATAAAATAAGCCATTTGAGGAGACTTTTGAGTTGTTCTAAAAAAAAGGGGGAGTGGAGAGAGAAATGGTCTGGGAGACAGGCAAAAAATCTTAGTTTTTTTCATCCATCAAATGCTTCTCAGGACCTCTTCTAAACTATTAAGGTTTTCTGCTACATTATCATGAGGTAACTTTTTTTCCCATTTATTTTTATTTTTCAATTACATTAGACATGCATTATATTGGTTCCAGGTGTACAGCATAGTGATGAGACATTATGTAACTTACAAACTCCTTCTTCTGATACATCTGGTTCCCATTTGACATCGTACACAGTCATTACAGTGTTACTGACTGTGTGCCCCATGCTGCGTTCACATCCCTGTGACTGTTGTCACTATGAATTTGTACTTATTAATTTCTTTCCCTCTTTCACCTTCCCCTCCGATCACCCCCACAAATCTAGCACCCATCTGACACCACTCATAGTTATTGCAACATTATTGATTATTGAATATTCGGTTATAAATTCCACATCTTGCTTCTGGTAGAACTCCTTTCTGAGTGACCCATTTTAGAAAGAAATTAGAAATGTTTCTAGGTTTCTTTAGGAACCCCCACATTTGTCCTTTGCCCAGCTGACTCTACACCTGCACTTAGGGCCCAGAAGATCTTTCAGGTCCATGTTGCCCCCACTTAAAGCAAAATAAAAACGTCTTCCTCCTCCAATGCAAACACATCTGCCTTAATTTTCGTGGCATGCTTTCTTTCCAAGTATCAACCTAGGAAGATTTACTGACCCCAACTAGCTGTAGCTGACAATTTGGTTTCCTCTGTGACTTAGGAATTGCATCCCAGCAGGTAACGGGTTTGTGTTTGCAACAGTAGGTAACAAAATAATTAAGATAACAAGCTGCATGTGTTAGTTATTTCTGTAATTAGCAATGTTCTGTGCTCTGAATCTGAATTTTTGAGAAGGCCTCATTCCTTAAGCTCCAGTTAATGAAGACACATTGCAGAGCCTTCGAGAAGAGAAACAGAAATAACCATTAGGATCCACAGTTCAGGACTTGACCTATTGGTTTTAACACCTGTCAGAATCATAAAGCACTTCTAATCCACCTAGCACTCTCTATTTGGAGGTCACTTCACCCTATAGAAAATTATAGCCATTGCCGGATTCAGTAGTTGGTAACAGTGTTCTAGAAGTTTAGTCACATTACAATAAAGAAATATTAATAATGTTCTCTTTATTTTAAAGCCTAAAGCAGAGACTGACACAGAGAACTACATCTCCGTTTCTCTTCTCCACTTACACTCATGTCTGTCCTTAGGTTTGGAAAGAGACATATTTAATAACACTAGGAAGCTTCTGATTAATTATAGTTCATTTTTATATCACAAGGATCAAATCAGAGAAACTCTAGCTTTTTCCGTGCAGAATAAGCATTTTTCCTCTTTTCTGCTTATTGAACGAGCTCTTTGTATCATCTCTGTGAACACCTCTTGCGTATTTCCTGAACATTTTCCCCCTACAAGTATAGTAAAACATTTCAGCAAATATTTATAGAGTAACAAAGACGTCTCCTTGACCAGACTCTAGACACACACCACTAGTTACATCTCCAATAGGACACACCGGTTTACCTGTTTCATCTTGCCTTTAGATTTGCAGCATTGCTTTTGACTTATTTTCATTTTATTATTACGTGGTTATGTGTAACCAAACTCAAATCTACGAACTTCCGCCTCATCACCTCTCTTCCCCTACAGTTAAGGATTTCTATTTGATGATAAATTTTCCGTTTTTGTAAATATCAGCAAATAGGACTTGATATTTGTATCTCCCCCTTTCCTTGGGTAAATGGTAACATACTTTTCTCCATCTTGCCTGTTACCCCTAATGTATCCTGGAGATCACACCATGGCAGGTCCCAGAGATACGCCTGATTCCTTCTCACTCCGAAGGGTAAACACCACACAGGTTACTAGACAGGTCCCCACTGATGGACTGTGGGTGGTTTCCAGTCTTGCAATTGCAAGGCGCTACAATGTACACCGTAATACATATATCTTTTTACATTTTTCATCTAGAGTACCTACAGGAGGACGGCTGGGTGGAAATGCGCATCTTTAACCGAAAGGGAGGGTGTTTACAGGACTGACCGTGGACTTTCATTACTGGTCTGATGGCTCCAGCCGTCTTCCCAGTCTCCCCCATGCGCTTGGGTTATCGCACTGCTGCCTTGTGCATTTTAGGAAGAGGCTCGTTCATTGAGGGGGAGAAGTTAGGTACTGTATCATGAAAGCGTCTTTGCAGTCCTGTTTTCTTGGAGAACTGGGCCTCTCAAGTCCTAGCTGTCTTGGTTGCTCTTCAATCCTTCAGATGCCTGTTTATTTTTATTTCCTATAATTGCTCTCAGCAGGAAGGCTAAGCTGTTAAGTTGCTCCGTCATAACCCAAAGTGGAATTGTTCCTTTCATTTCTCCTTACAATGTTCTATAACATGCTTATTATTACTCTCACTTGGCAGATGAGGAAATAGGGTCTAAAACAGTGATGTAACTTACTCAAGGTCACACCAGTGAGGGATTGAGCTGTTGTTGTTCTTCTGATTCTAAAAACTGTGCTAATTGCAAAGCAATCTTTTGAGGCAAAATATAGAGAGATTCTGGAGCAGAATAAGAATGTGATACACAGCAACTACTGAACACCATCTATGTATCCTTGAAAACTGCATTTTTAAGTGAAACAACATATAATGAAATCAGTGTTACCATGGGCTAATTGGTAGAAACAAGAGTTAAGTTCCTACAGCGTGTTTCTGGTCACAAAAACATGACCAAACTTCTAAATGAAGACCCAAAACACTTCTAATATTAGCCCCACCAGCCCGCTGTACCGCTTTCTCGGTCATCTCCGAACCTGCCGCTAGGCCGCTGGACCTAATTCTCGGTACTTCGCCTCGTACGTGAGAACGTGACTCCAAGTTCCGTCTTATTCTAACCGCTTGTTTGCATGGAACTAACATTTTTCTATATCATGTTGGTTTTCTCTCTTTAATGCTCAGGAGCCCAGGGATAGGGGACAGGTAGGTTCAGGGCCTCAGGTCTGGTAGGGTTAAACTTTGAAATAAATGTGAGATATACATACAGTTAAGAAAGATTAATACAAACAATTAAGACAATTCTTTTCAACCCACTCATTCTGGTTCAGGACCGTGGGTGTCAGCAGCCTATCTTCACATCACAGGGTAGAAGGTGGGAACCTACCCTAGACAGGACACCCTTCTATTGTAGGACCACTTAGACACACACCCACCCACCCACACTCACTCAGACTGGCACAACTTAGACACACCAATTCCCCTAACATGTACATCTTTGAAATGTGGGAAGAAACTGGAGGACCCCGACAGAACCCATGAAGACATGGGGAGAACATGCAAACTCCAAACAGTCAGACAGATAGGAGCCCTTATGGGAATAGATTCTTTTCCTCATAAACATTGTAACAAAATATTGTTCAACAGTATTATTCAGGGACCTGCTATACTCTAAGAATATGAAAGGAAATGGAAGAGAAAACAATGTCCCTAAACTGGTTAGTAACTGGAATCCTGGGTCCGCCATGACTTGATGGCCATGTCAGTAGGGACAGTATCTAAGCAGCTATCATAAGATGCCCCCAAATCAAGTAAGGAAAATTTAGTCAATGCTTATGTGATTTCTTCACTCAGATACATTATAAACTTCTTAAAAACACAAATTATTTACTCTATTTGTCATTATCACCACTAAATAGGCCAAACATAGCATTGTGTGAACTGTAGGTCAGTACTGAATGGCAATAAATGTAACTGAATCCCCAAAGTAGGCTTGTCCCTATTCTAGTCTACACTTTAAAAACTAAATATATACTCTAGCTAATAACATTTCTAATTATGCATGTTATGTCTCAGTATAATGACATACTGCCAGGTACAGAAAGACTTTTAAGTGTGATTCTTATTGAAAATCCAAGCAAATTTTCTGGACTTTAAGTTTCATGACAGCATGGCTCAATATCATCTTACTTTGCCTACCCACAGTGAAATTCAAATTCTATCAGCTGACTGACAGTTGATGGACATACAACAGCTTCACGTATACACAACTCTTAGCCAGAGGGGAAAAAAGGCACAGCCTTGAGTATAGCTGCAGTGACTGCATATATGATAAGACATCAGAGACTGTTGAAAGACTTGATTCTTATTTCTCCAAATATCTCCCTACTTGCCAAGTTTTACTAAGTAAACCAGCATTTAAGAATGCAGACTTCCTCCTCTGAAAAAAGTTGCCAAACTGCTTAGAAAGGTAATCTTGTATTGATTAAATGCATTTCACCAAGAGGAGACTTATTACCTCATTTATGCATTTAATATATATTTATTTATTACCTGTTCCTTAAAGTGAGTATCAAGTTTATAAATTGAGTACAATATGATCCCTGTCTTCACGAAGCTCACAGCTCATGATTAGGTTTAATAAAAACAGTTATAGTATAGCACAATAAAAAGAGTTTCAGTTTGTCAATAAAATGCCTTTGAATAAAATTCTAGTGTCACTATTTAATAGTTTGACTTTAGGTAATTCAATTAACTTCTCTAAACTTGTTTTCTCCTCTGCTAATTAAGCAACCTTGGGGTTGCTTTAAGATCATTATTGAGATAAAATATTTAAAGTACTTAGCACTTTAAATATTGTGATAGCTACTTATTACCACATCACAAAATTGTATGGAACTGTAAAAGATGCTAAATAGCCAAAGCAAATCAAGAAAGAACAAAGGTGGAGGTATCAAACTCCTGGATTTCAAGCTATATTACAAAGTCACAGTTACCAAAACAGTATGGTATTGGCATAAAAGCAGACACAAAGATGGACAGAACAGAATAGAGAGCCCAGAAAGAAACCCATAATTATATGGTCAATTAATCTATAACAAAGGAGCCAAGAATATAGTAGGAAAAGGATAATCTCTTCAACAAATGGTGTTGAGAAAACTGGAAAGCCACATGAAAAACAATGAAACTTGACTAGTATATTACATCATACACACACTCAAAATAAACACTTGAACTTAAGAACTGAAACCATAAAACTTTTCCAGAAAAAAATACAGGAAAAGAGTTTCCTGACATAGGTCTTGACAATGCCAACAAATGGGACTACATCAAACTAAAAACTTCTTTACAGCAAAGGAAATCATCAACAAAATGAAATAACCTACTGGATAGAAGAAAATATTTGCAAACCATATACATGATATGGGTTAATATCTAAAAAATAAGAAATTCACAACTCAAAAGCAAAAAACAAACATTCTGATTAAAAAAATGGGTAGAGGATCTGAATAAATATTTTTCCAAAGAAGACATACATATGATCAACAGACACATGAAAAGGATGCTCAACATTACTAATCATCCAGGAAATGCAAATCAAAACCACCAGGAGATATCATTTCACACCTATTAGAATATGGTTATTATCAACAAGACAAGACAAGTGTTGGTGAGGATTTAGAGAAAAGGAAACCCTGGTGCACTGTTGATGGAAATGTTGATGGTGCACCCAGTTTGGAAGACAGTGTGGAGGGTCCTCAAATTAAAAATACAGCTCCCATGTGATCTAGCAATCCTACTTCTAGGTTCTCTCTGACCCTTCTCCAAGTAGTCTCACCCTTCTCAGCAGCTACTTCCGCCACACCTCAGCGCACATTAAATGTATTAGTTACTTATTTGCTTCTAGCCCAATACAGGCAGGAATTTTTTAGTGTATTTTATTCATGTTTATATTCCCAGGCAGGACCTACAACAATGCCTGGAACCTAGTGGGGACTCTATAAATATTTGGTGACTACATGATTGATAGACAACTTAAGCCTTCGTGATATCTGATAATTTTTTTCTGTGTTGCTTAATTCACATGAAACAGAAATGAGTCATTTTTAACACCAAATCTCTAGTGAGCAGGGCATGGACCATTTTTACCTCATCGGCAATGACAGGGGAGGAAGCAAATATATTAGAGTATGAGACACAGCTAAGATCCGTGAAAAACTCTTTTGAGTAATGGAAACAGTCCTTAAGAGCTCTCAACCTGAGGTTTTCCCTATTCTCCACTGAAGCTGAAGGGTTTTATAGCTTCCCTCACTCAGAGCTGAAGCTGTTAGTATGCAATGCTTGTGGGGTACAGGGACATTTTGCAGTGTACACTGTAGCATGCATTTATGCATCTGTGACAGAGCACACAGGAGCAACAAGGTTGAGAAAAATATACCACAACAATTTATTTTAATCCATGTGGCCATATGTTAAACATTAAAATGTTTCTTTTTTCAATGCTATTTTAAATTGAAAAGAAATACGGCTAAAAGCAAATTTAAAAATTAGGAAAAAGCTAAAACTAAATTTGCTTACAGTGATGGAAATATACTGCACTGATACTTTTGGTTTGGGTAATACAGTAATTTCATACTTTGACCTGCTCACTGGTCTCCACATACATGCAATAATACATGGAATCTACAAGAGCTGTCCGGGAAAAATCCCAGCCATAAATGCCTTGTTGCTCATATTACATGGCTGGATACTTTCTGGGCAGCCCTCATAGGCCTGCCATAGACAGTGGTGGCCGGAGTTCAGCTTCTGTGTAACAGTAACAGGAACTGCAATGTGTCCAGGCAAGCAGGGACACATAAAATAATCTTCTGGAATGCTCTGAAATGCAAGGGCTGTCGGGAAAAAACCCAGCCATAAATGCTTCTGTTTTTCATATTACATGGTTGGATACTTTCCAGACAGCCCCCCATAGACTTTAAAATGTATACTGCTATGTTTACAATCCTCAAAACATACATAAATAAGCAACTTTGAATAATATATTAAAACAAATCACGAACCTTAAAATGGAAGAAATGAAAACAAGAGGAGGTGGGTATAAGAGAGAAGCAATCAGAAATCTGTGCTATGGTGAGTTGGTGATTAAGATGCCCTTTTCTCTGTGAACCAGATTTGGAATACAAGGACCCAGGCTGAAGGTCTATGTTCTCTGGGTCAGAAAGTGAAGCTGGCACAGTGGGAACAGACAGATAAACTCCTCGATGTCAGTGGCCTAGAAGAAGGCTCAGAGCTTGTAGCCAGAGCCTGGGATAAGTCACCTCTAATTCTAAAAGGAAGTTTCCAGCTCCGTTCCCACAAAGCTTGTTGATGTTTAACGGTTTTGTCAGAGCTATGGGCCGAGGGAGGCAAGGAACAAAGATGGAAACCCACTCCCAGGAGTTGTGCCAAGCTGTCTACCAGTTTTACTTGGATCTGCCCCAGCCCTGACCTCATGGCAGAGGCAGTAGTTCTGAACTCCAGTTGTTAGCCTACGAGACCAGGTGACCTCCTGCCTGACGGAGTCGAGTGGATGTCCAAGTCGCTGCTTGGCAGTGAGCTGCCTGACCTGGACTTTGCATGAAAGAAATAAAAATTAAGTATTTGTTTACATGTGCCATTGAGATTTTAGGATTTATTCTTCTGTTTTGTCAGGTAGTGTCAATACTCCAATTCATATAACTACTTTTATTTGCATAATAAAATAATGATGACAAGATACAGTGTTGGGCAATGAGTAGTTAAAATATGCCAAAAGGATCTTTCTTGGTCTGAGAAAGGACAGAAATCCTGAATAGCTACAGAATTTTTATATAATTAAATTTATATAATTTAAATTATGTAAAATATGTGATTATATGCTAATTTCTATCAATCTTAATTTTTATCAATGCCACAAAAGCAGAAGAGCAGAAAAGAAACAGACAAAAAGATGGTAACTGTATGATAGAAATAGGTCCAAATACATCAATATTATAATGAATGTGATAAAATTGAACTCAGATTAAAAGACAAATATTGTCAGATTAGATAAAAACAACAAAATATAGTGATGATAAGCTGCATATTAAAAAAAAACACTCCTGAAATAAAGTTGCAATGAAAATAAATTGGATAGCATTATTAAAAATGGAAATAGCTGAAATTACAGACAAATTTCATTAATAGGAATAAAGACACACTACATTGTAATAAAAAGGATAAATCACCAAGAAGATATAGAATCTGTGGACTTTGGATGTTCACAGTGTCATGGCATTAAAGTACATGAAGTAAAAAATGACAGGCATAAAAGGAAATTGACTTACCTACAATTATATTGGAGATTTTAAAACACCTCTATAAGAAAGTGAAAGATAAAGCAGTCAAGAAAAAATTAGCAAGGCTATAGACCCAAAGAAATAAAAAAAAAATGGCATATCTAAAATGTCTATGAGTTTACATAATTATCTCTGCAGCTGATAAACAAAGTAAGACTATGAAGCATTCTGTTAAAACGACAAGAATTGAACCTTTGAAAGGAATTCTTTTTGATGCCCTATTGCTTCTTACTAAGATGAATTTGAATTTTGACTCTCTTCTGAGCAGCAAGACAGGGAAGCTGCCATACAGTCATATTTGCATTTGCATTTCTGGTTTGTTAGTTGGTAGCAGTGACAAGAGAATGCATCATTTGCAATGATTCATTGTCTTTAGTGGGTTTTTTTCATATTAACAATGAGTAACATAGGCATACTTTACTAGTAAAAATCTAAGTAGAGAATATTTTAAAATTAAAATAATATTAAATGGCATATTATGGGAGATAGACATATTGTAAAATAGTTTATTTGAAGACACTGTCCAATAGTGTTTAGTAATTAATATTTAACTTTTAATGAATTGTATTTATTAAGATAGGCATAAATGGTTGTTAAGTTGGGGGAGGAGTGCCTCAGGGATATTTTAAAATGCTTTCCATCAAAATAAATAGTAATTACATTTCTGATTTACAAAGATTGGAATTAAATAATTTATAAGGTAGAAATGATTTTAAATAATATACATTCATTTAGGTACACATGAAATTTTGATCACAAAATCAGAAGGTTGGTTTCAGATTTTAAAGTGATATCACAATCTTCCTTAATCTATACGCAAATTAATGAGGCATAGTTCATAAAAAAGAGGCTCCTCCCTCTGAAAAAACAAACACGTTTTTATACACCTGAAGTGAAACACAGTATGAATTACTAAATGTGTAGAACTGAAATAATGAGAATACCAAATGAAAGTTTGAGTCATGCAGCTAAAACATTACTTAAAAATATATAACTTTAAATTCATTTGTTACTAAAACAAGATGAAAAAAATGCTCTAGAACTTCTAGCTTAAAACAAAGTAAAGAAAACCTGGGGAACAAAAGTTGTAATGAAGATAGCTGAAATTAATGAGGGAAAACAAAGGAACAAATAGGGGATCAACAAAACCAGGAATTCATTCTTTAAAAATAGCCTAATAAAATATAAAAACTCTAAGGAGACTGATTTTTCAAGTGAGAGCGAAAGAGAAAGAGAGAAAATAAAAGGCACAAGTGAATAAAAACACAAAGGAAAAGTTTAACAGGCATGCTGGATCTGGTGCATACCAGAGGGCTGATTATGGGCCAAGTCCAAGTTCATGAATGCCATGGGAATAGCTTTGAAATCTACCATGGTAAAATATTTAGACCATGAAAATTGGCAAATGCTACAAATGAGTATTATTTTTATATATATAGTTTACTAGCATACCACTGGATATGGTGGAGTCTTGAAAAATTGTTAATAAATAACTTAACTGAAAACAAAACTGGGTAACTTTCTAGAAAACTATGAATAACCGAAATGTATATGAACAAATAAGCACTGAAAAACTGAATACATATAAAAGTATCTCTCCACAGCAGATCCTAAACCCACATAGTTATTCTGTCAACTTTTATACACATTCCAAAAAATAGAAAAAGAAGATGGCCTACCCAACTTATTGTATGAGGTTCATATGATCTTGGTTCCAAACAATAACAGCACAGCATGAGAAAATATAATTATAGACAAAATCTCTTAGGAATTAAAAACACTAAAGAAAATAATAGCACATTAAATTTAGGAGTTATATACTTGTTTATATACATATAAAAAACTATACACATGTATAAAATTATACATATAGATATATAAAATTATTATACATAATTACATATGTATATGTGTATGTACATATACATTATTATTAATATAATGAATAAGTAAGGATTATCTGAGGAATGGAAAGATTGTTCAACTCAAAATCTATTATGAAATGTACTACTTCGACAGAACAAAATGTGATCATTTCAATAGCTGAAGAATAAGCATCCAACAGAGTCCAACACTATTTGGTAAGAAAATTATTAACATTTAAAAATAGAAAGTAATTTTCTTAACCTGACAAAGGTTATCTATGAGAAAACTAGAGCAAATATATTTAATGATTAAATTTTAGAAGCATATCCTGAATTTAATAAAAAGACAAGAATGGCCTTAACTGTTACTTCTTTGTAACATTTTCCTAGCGCATCCAGCCAAATAAAACAAGAAAAACATAAACAGTGGTACAAGAACTGTACAAGAAGATATCTTTGAACTTACATCAATCAATATACAGCAATCTACAAGGCCCTGTGTGACCAGACCCTATCTAAAGCTTCTTTCCCAACACACTCCACCTGCTCTGCCCTCTGGCTACATTTGCTTATGATCAGGTTTTTATTTAGAGGCTTTAAGCTTTTTTATTAGAATGTTTCTTCCCAGGCTCTATTCATGAATGGCTCCTTAGGTTTTCATCCCAGGTTAAATGTATCTTCTATATCCCTGCTTACTTCCCCCTTTGCACTGCAGTTTGTAATTCATGACTTAGTCGTACATTCATTGATGTAATGCTTCCCCTATTATCGGCTTGGTAAATGTATAAGAAGTGTTTCTTGTTTACTGTTATATTCTGAGAGGCTGGCACAGCTCATGACGCAAAATACACTGCTCTATCAGTATTGGCCAAAGGAATGCATGAGTAAACAAACAACCATCTCGACGTACATACTGGAACTCCTCATGGTGTATAACATCTTTCCTGGATATTTTCTCAGACACGTTATGAGACTTTAGTTCTCTGCTCTCCACTTTCACAGAAAGTAGGTTCATCTTGCCTGGGAAAGCTCATTTTCAGACTGAGCATGGTGGCATTATTTGGACATAACTTCTCTTCATAACAATATAAAATCATAATACTGTACCATTATCTCTCATTGAAAGGCTGACATTAAACCGAGAGGCCACTGGGGCTGGATCTGGGATGCTCAAAGATAATTTCCTATCAATTGAGAAATATCTTTAGAAGGCAGCTTCCTGTGAGCTCCATGTACTGACTACAAGGTAGTAGTAAGAAGAGAAGGAAGGAAACATAAGTATCACATTAATACATGTGGATATGTAAGTATACACACATAAAATTATCTAGACCCGCTTCCTATATATACTATTAATACATTATTTTATTTAAACTGGGATGTATTTTATCATTTATTTGTATATATCTCTAGCTAATATATAGACTATATTATCTATAAAAGTAACAAATACTATACAATATGTAATAAGGTTATATATAAAACATAATAGTATTATATATATATATATTATTCCTTTTTCAAGTAGAATAGTTTTCCTTGGAAAGCTATTATTAAAATAGTGATTTAGAATCAGGAAAATACCAAGATAGAATTAATGCTGATCAAATAAACTAGTAACTAGGCTCTGTAGTGAGATATCCTCAACAGGATGCCCCTTTCGCAATGACTCTTTGATAAAAATGGCAAATCATTACTACCTGTAAATCAATCATGTCATTTAGCACTAATGAATTAAGCATCACGTCATAAAGATTGCCCAATTCCTTGCTAATGGAGTGACAGCTGACTTGACCAGGCCTGCTGAGGAAGGTGATATCATCAAACAGTAACTGAATTTTCATGTTTTTCTCCTGTCATCTTTATTAAGACTTAGTATCAATGAATTTGGGGCAAATATAAGGGGAATCTACATGATGAGATACTTTGTTCCACTGTGCTTAATTTTTCTATTAAAAACCCCTCCCTGTGAAATTTTAAATAGAAAAAAGTCAAAGAATTCTTTCTTCTTTCTCTGATTTGATGAAACAGAGACATCAAATGCCACAGGAAGTAGCCGACTGGGAATGTGAGATTAGCTATAACACGTCTGAGATGTCCAGAAATGCTCAGAGGCAGCTTGCCTATGCACGTGGCTACCAAGGACCTGAGAAAAAGTGGTGACAAATGGAGTTTCTCTTCATCTTTGCACATACTTAGGAGCCGATGTGGGGAATGTTGGGTAACTACTGCAGGGTCAGGAAAGCTGATCAGAGACAGAGGTGAGAACAGAACAGAGGTGAGCTCTTATATGAGAACCTACTGGATCATGCCACTTTCCGTACACTTTGCTGTTATCACAGAGAAACCTACAGACTGGCTTCTTTAAGGAAGTTTTAACGAGACTGATGAAGAAAGCATTTTAAATGATCTACCATAGTTAGCTCATGGTTTAGCCGACTGGTCTTGAGTATCTATTCCTTCATTCCTAGGTGCATTCTGAGTTTCCCCCAAGATTTGGCTACTGTAGCCTGATTGATGATGTTATTTCAATGTGCACCTCTCTCACTCATACTTAGTCCCTTGCTTTGGTGATACAGTATTTAGTGAAATAACCTGAGGGTGTCTGGTACTAGAAAGGGGCCCTGCCCTGGCCCTCTGGTCGATGGTAGAGCCATTTCAAACCCAGACACCCTGGCCTCCCAAAGCGCTTCCTGCGCCCTCTGCAGCACGCAACAGTCGCATACCTTGTTCTTTCTAGGCAGACGATCCCCTTGATTTTGGGATGTCAGAGTCAGGTCGTGCCACGTACGGCTTTTTCTTTCCCCCCCCATGCACCCTTTCCTGGTTTCCAACAATGGTAACATTTTGTAAAATGATACAGTGAAGATACAGAACATTTCCATTATCACGAGGCTCTCTCCCATTGCCCTCTTTTTAAATTAAATTGATTGGGGTGACACTGGTTGGCAAAATTGCATAGGTTCCACGTGTACAGGTCTTCCTCATCTACATATTGCATTGTGTTCTCCCCACCCAGAGTCATTTCCTTTTCCATCACCATGTATTTCAGTCCCCCTCCCTCCTTCCCCACCCCTCCCCCCTTTACCTCTAGCAACTACTGAACTATTGTCACTGTCCCAATTTTTGTTTCTATTTTGATTGTTGATTTATTCTGTTCTTTAGAGTCCACATATAAGTGAGATCATAGAGTATTTGTCTTTCTCTGACTTATTTCACTTAGCATGATACATTTTAGTTCCCTCCATGTTGTTGCAAACGTGTGTTGGCATGGAGAAACAGTGTGGAGTGGAGAAAAGGAAACACTTTTGAATGGTTGGTAGGATGCAAATTCGTCCAATCACTATGGAAAACAGTATGGAGGTTCCTTGAAAAATTAGAAATGGAACAACCTTTGATCCAGCAATTCCACTCCTGGGTATTTATCCAAAGAAATCCAAAACACTAATTCAAAAAAATATATACACCGCTATGTTTATTACAAAATTATTCATAATAGGCAAGATATAAACACAACCTAAATGCCCATCAATAGATGATTGGATAAAGAAGCTGTGGTACACATACACAATGTAGTGTTACTTGGCCATGTACTGCTTTTAACTTGCATAACTTGGTGTTCTAAATCAGAGCCAGCAAAGCATCAGGTTGAGAGTAGGGTCAGTGCTAAATGAGTGATAAAATTCCTTGCAGCCATAAGACTTGAGGATTCTGTAACATCTCTGAGTTATTATGTGGAGATGGCTCACTTGCCAGTTTGGTTATTGTGTCATCTCCTTGACAAGCGACACTAATGATCAGGATCAATTTGATCTTTCACTCTTTAAAATACTTGAATTTTTTCTGACCTGATTAAAAAGGGAAAAGACAAGTGTGAGAACCCATTGGGAAGAAATAACACACCTTGATGCAGGATATCTGCAAACATACAAAAGTATGGGATTCAAACGTTTGGGCTTTGGAATCAGAACAGAACCACTTGGGATCTAAGATCTTTGTCCTGCTGCTGGGTCACCTCTGGTGAGTCACTTAATCTCTCTGAGCCTTAATTCTTGTTTTCTCTTTTATAAAATGGGAATAACAGACCTAGTTCATAGGATCTCTCCCATTGCCCTTGCTAAGTAAAATAAGCATATAATCACCCAGAACAGTGCCTAACATTTAGCAAATACTCACTTAAGATTAGCAGTTATTATTATATAATTTATTCATTTCCAATTATTTCCCTGTCTCACTTTTTTTTTTTTTAACTCAGGCTCTCTGGGATTAATAACCCAATGGAGTTAAGGCTTTGCATCTCACACGAGCTAACAAAACAAGCTCTGATCCACTTCCTTTTCATAGAGCACTGAGCCTTTGCATCCCCCTTCATGAAAGTAGCAAACTGGAAAACAATTCCCAGTACTATCATTACATGTATAGAAAACCAAAGGCGGGGAAGAAGTACTCCAATCAGTTCACCTTTAAATTCAACAGCCTGGGCTACTGGATTTGGGTGTTTAACTCAGTCAGTAATTGACATTCCTGAAACATATCGAAGCAAATCCAAGGCATGACAGTGTTTGCATTTCCCCTGTATTATATTCAGTCATTGACTCAACAACTATTTGGTTATGCACAGAATCAAAGAATTTGATGTTAGAAGGGAGCTTAGAAATGATTTATTACAATGCCTCTTCTCCAAGAAATAGGCCCAAGGAGGTTAAGTGAGTAGAAGAAAATAAACAAAGCAGAACAAAGCATCCCGCAAGGTAGTGTGGGAAATGGAACAACGAGTAGGAGCTTCCACTTAGTCCCCAGGATCTTAAAGGCTAGCAGGGAAATGAGGTGTGTGCACAGAAAACTGTAATGCAAGATAGAAAGCTGTCAAGTGCTATAGAAATTTTAATAGGACAAGATATTACTTCCAGCTCGAAGAAATAGTTGTAGAACAGTACGTCTGTGCCATTTTAGCATCCATCCCCCTTCCTTTTGTTAGTAGAATGTTCCTCTTCCTTTCAGAAGCCACACTCCATCACTCTCAGTCCTTACAATCCAGGTGACATTGACCCTGCCACAAAACCAGGGTCCAAATATGACCTTGCCCAGTAGATTGGATACCACATTGCCCAGCCGTGTCAGTGACCCCAGAGACGGATACATGATTCCGTGGCAGCCAGGAGAGCCCTACCCAGGACTTTCCTTTGGACATACGAGGGCTGTCCAGAGAAAATCCAGTCATTGTCAATATAATGAGAATCGTTACATGGCTGGATACTTTTTGGACAGCACTCGTATTTGCAAACAGGTTTTCTCATATTAGTAGGGTTGGTAGGTTAGTAAAACTTATTCTTAAAGCAGCTGAAAGATATTTTTATCATCTTGATTAAAAATGTAACCAATACAAAAGAAATCAAAGCTAATAGGCAGAAACATACAGATTTCTGAGCATTTGTATCCAGCTGTCTTGTAAGTGAATGCAACGTCTGGTCTTTTCATTTCTAAAACTATATAAATTAACCCAGTTTTAGCTGGGATTTTAATTTCTAACTGAGAGCAGTGATATTTTAACTTGGCCTTGTTGGGCTGGCAAACATTAGACTTGTGTGTGCATGAGAAAGAGTTGGAAGGTAGCACTACAGTGAGCAGAGAGGGGGCAAGTATAGATACAAAGCTTCCCGTTTGGAGGCAATTAGAATGAGTGAAGAGACACAATGGGAGAATGAGTTTCAAAGTGTGCGATAGGATTGGATTTTGGGAAGTCTTCAATCCTACACCTGAACTTTGAGGGGAAAGAGGAAACACTACGACTTTAAAGAGGGGTCGGGCAGAAGCAGGGCTGTGCTTTGAAAAAAGTAAGCAGTAGATTTCCAGAAAAAACAATTTTTTCCCTTTGGTAGAGAAAGCCGTGTGATAGACATGTTATTAATGTTCTTGTAAAGTCTCTGTTCTTTTTCATAAGCAGCACCATACTTCTATTTCCTTCTTGATATAAATTTGTGTTCTGTGAGTCGATACGTCTCGCTGATGTTTTCAATTGCTTAAATGTCACTCTTGGTTCCTAGAAAATTCCAGGGGTGTCATTTCACATTCAGGCATAGACATTCACTTCCAGTGCTTATTTATAGTTCCTAATCTCTCCTACTTGAAATTGTCTTCAACTCAAAATTCCTCAAACTGATCACTGTTAGCTTCAACTAACATGGGAAAAATAATTTTACCCATTCCAAGCAAGGCTACATTTGGGAATCCGTTTTTAATAATACCTTACATTCTTATGAAGTCTTTTTAAAATTTTCATGGAGCCTAAACAACTATTACCTTCTTTGATTATCCAAATATTCTGTCAAATAACTAGAGAAGTTTTTATCCTGCTTTAACCACTTAGGCTACTACGGCCCAAAGACGCTAAGGCAGAAGATATGCTAATTCCAGAGCCAAGGTTTTAACTCTAAACTTCAGACACTACCCTGAAGTCTTTCCATGATTCCAACATAATTTTTCTAAGAAATTAGGAAGTTGAAAGAGGACTGCTCCATCTAAATGAGGAAGAAATTCACAGGGACATGTATATGCTTTGGGGTGAAATGTGATGATGAATTTTATGACAGCAAACATTTTGGACTATAACTTTGCCAGTAATTCTTGAGGGTTAAGATCGTCACAACCAAGTGTTTATATTAAATACAGAAAGACAGCTCATACTAGGGTCACTACTTTGACAATGGACCTAAGAAAGAAGGTCTGATCACATTTCTCCAATAGGAAAATCTAACCCCTTCTAAAGAGGTGACTAAGAGCACTCTTTTTAAAATAGTGTTGCTCAAACTTTGACAGACAGAAGAAGCATCCAGAGTGCTTAAAACGCAGATTCCTCAGGCCTACCATCAGAAATGCTGACTCAGTTGTTACGGGTGGAGCCCCAGAGCCCACGTGTAGCGTATAATTCACACTTAAAGAACACGAAGTCCCTCTGACCATGTTATCCAAGCAGGTTCTGAAGTTGTCATCGTAGTGAAATTCATGTAGGACTCTTCCAACCCTAATGTAAATAATACCGTCTGCTGAGAGTTAAAGAATGAAAAATGAGTTGTATTAGAGGTATGTGAAGACATTATAAAGAGTCTTTACTGACACCCAGATATGACACTAGGATCGATAAACCTAAAGGAGTAATGTGTCGACCAGACGAGGTGGGCTATAAACAAAAGTACAGGAAAACGGTATCCTAGCAGCCACCATCCAGGGAAATCAGGTCGTTAGCTCACTCAGGGAGCTCCCACTGCCCGTGGCGGTATGTCCCTAATATGGAAATGAACTGTACCAAGCTCTGCTAAACTATATCCTTGCACATTTGAAATTAATTAACTTCCTTTTTCTGGTTTATGCTTTCCAGTTTTTTTTTTTTTTTTTTTTTTTTGGTTTGTCATGTACCTTTCCACATAGAAAGGTAATGCTAAACAAGCTAACACTGACATTCTAGCTCATGTGACATTTTATCCATTTACAGTGAGACACACCATAAGCATTCTGGAGTTTGTACCAGTTTCTATGACCTTGATTAATGATGACAATACTCTTGCAAACTGGGTCTATACTCTGTTATGAGCAGACACAGGGTTTCTAAATTTGCAAGGCTGGCTCCTCTTCTGATGGGCCAATAGGCCTTCTAGGACCACTCCCCTATGGAGTCTTTTAGACATTTTGTTGCTAATTGCTGCCCTTAAAATTTTATTCTTACAGGTGTATTGCATGTCTACATATATATACTGTATGGATATCTGCAATTAATACATCCAGAGTACAATCTTTTGCTCCTCCCTCCAAGAATCAATGCTTGCCCCCTTGGTATCAATATTGACCCTATTGAGAATACATGCTCTCGAGATACTCCAAATCTGCTCTGTGTGTCACACTTAAAATTCAACATTATACGACATATTTTTAAAAAATTCCAGCAGGCTTACATTTATATGCACAATTATTTTAGGGGGTGCTCTTAGAGTGATACTCTAAAAACAACCATGAAGTTATATTTCTTTTCTTTATGTAAAATAAACTGTAATCTATACTTAAAAATGAGAGCTTGCATATACTGGCTTGTTATGTAGCCAAATAAATTGATCTGATTTAAGCTTGGCCCCTGTCTCTCTTGTTTCAAGTCACTGGCAAAATGGAAAAGACCTGTTATGTCTTGGAGTTAGTTCTCACATTTCTAAAACCACGCAGAAAGTCTTTCTGAACTTCCTCACTTTACTGTGACATCATTTATATTTGTTAAACTTCTCCATTTTTCTGGGATAAGAGTCTATTGATTTCATCCTTGTTCCCCAATACAATAGCTATTCCTTTCTTTATCATTTTGTTTCTGCTTCTCTTGCCTGGATGTTATCTTTCTTCTACCTATCCAAATCCAAGGCCCATTATTTATTTTTTTAAAAGCCTACAGTGACCTCTTTCTTCTCTCCTCCAGGAACATTTCCTAGTTCTAGGGTTCATTTGGTATGCATTTATGCACTCCCTATGGATGTAGAGTAAGACCCACACACATTGCACCAGAATGAGGCTCTTTCTACTACTTTACCCAAGACAGACATCAACAGTCAGTCATCCCGATCCCACTGAACAACAAAGAGGCTCAAGAGAGACACTTCTCTGATGCTAAGTTAATACACAAATAAAAGCTGATTGCTCCAAAAATACTAATTGGAAAAAATATACACACCCCTATGTTTATTGCAGCTTTATTCACAATAGCCAAGATATGGAAACAACCTAATTGCCCATCAATGAATGACTGGATAAAGAAACTGTGGTACATTTACACAATGGAGTATTACTTGGCCGTAAAGAAGAATACAATCTTACCATTTGCAACACATGGATGGAACTAGAAGTTATCATGCTAAGTGAAATAAGTCAGACTGAGAAAGACAAATACCGTATGATCTCACTTTTATGTGGAATCTAAAGAACAGAATAAATGAACAATAAAATAGAAATACACTCCAACTGATGGAGTCAGATGGGAGGAAGGATGAGGGATGGGTGAGAAGGGTGAAGGGACTGAGAAATGCAAACTGTTAGACAGATAGCAGTTATGGGGAAGCAAAGTACAGTATGGGGAGTATAGGAAATAATGTTGAAAAAGCTATGCTGGGTGTCAGGTGGACAACAGACCCATCGGAGGAAACACTTCATAAATTATATAGATGCCTACCCACTGTGTTGTACACATAAAAATACAAATTAATGTTGAATGTCAACTAGTACTTAAAAGAAATATATAGAGAGTCATGGATGTAGAGTACAGCACAGGGAATGTAGTCAAGGGTACTGTAACAGCTATGCACGGCATCAAATGGGAAACAGACCTGTTGGGGTTATCACTACGTAGGGACTGTCCATGTCTAAGCTTTATATTCTCTGGTACATGTGAAACTAATAATAATAATAATAAAAGCTAATTGGCTCCTGGGTTTTGTTATCTTTGTAGATCCGGAACCTCCAGCATAATCTTGTGTACAAATACTATGTTCAGAAATAACTATTTCTTTGGTAAATGAATATATAAATGCAATTAACTCAGGTGACTGACTCCAAGAATGCCACAGTCCACACCCCAGAGCCCAGTGGAAACCTAAATGGAAAGTCAGAGAAAAATCAAGACATTAGGTGGGAGGCAAATATTAATTACATCTGGGTGACATTTGCCTGAACTCTTAATGTCTCTGGATTTCTATTTCTTTAAAAAAAAAAAGATGAGTTATTTATTCTAGGACCAAATCTTGACATTTTCCTATATCTGAATTCTTAGAATTATTATTTCTCGTAATTGGACATGAAAATGTTCGCCAAGAGGATAGACGACTTAGGGGGACCCCAGTAGGAAAGATCGTGAAGCTCTCAGCTCAATGTGAAGCAGACACTTCTTACGGTAAATGCTAGTCAAGGTCATCGTGCACTTCCTTTGGAGCTGAGTGCCCTGTCACTAAAAGTGCTAAAGAATACACCTGACTTCTCTGAAAAGAATCCTTAGAAGGCATGCAGACCTTGAAAGCGGGCAGGGGGAGACTGGACCACCATTAAGTTCTCTAGGCACACAAGACTGTAATTCAGATGGTCTGAAGGGGCTTGGAGTTATTCTGAAGATAATCAAGGCACAAAAGACTGAGGGAGAGCTTTGTTTTTCTATCACCCCCTTAACTGCCTAAAGTAATCTAGACAGATGGCCTGGTCCAGGAAGAGAACCCTTCCAGAGGCAAGGACAAAGAGTAAGGGCTCGGTGGGGAGGAAGCTCAGCAGGACCAGGAGATGGAATTCCTCTCTGTGTCCCATGGTAGCTCCCGGGCCTGGCCAACCTTTGTACGCCAAACATTGGCTCTTCCCATCTTCCTGTAAGTCATCTTCCTCCCCTTTGCCGTCCCAGACCCTTCCTCCTTTTGCTTAGCTCAGGACACCGTATCAGCTGCAATTGCACGGCTGCCTGTGGGGCCCCTGTATGCATGCAATTAAACTCGTTTTTCTTCTTTTAATCTGTCTTATGTTAATTTGATGATTAGATCAGCCCAAGAAGAACCCAGAAGGGTAGAAGGAAAGGTTTTCCTCCCCTATAGGTTCATTCTGCTGCCTGGATAATTTCCTCAGGGTGTCATGCTCAAGCAGGCGGGCGCGAGTCCCCTTACCTGAAGGTCACCAGCTGTACCCTCAAACCTTGTCACTTCCTATGGTCACTGATAATCAAACCAAGGAATTATCACTTTGGAGAAAAATAGGCTCTTTAAAATTATTATCATGACTGCTACAAAGGTAATTGTTTGTTCATTTCTACCTTTGTCCTACTCACAAAATTACCAAGAGGCCTCTCCCAGGGGTGGGGTAGCTCTTTGGATTACAAGCCATATTGAAGTGCACATTTCTTATCCCAGACAGCAACGTTCTGTCGAAGGCAAATTGAGCCATTTTCATATAAATACAACCACTGCTGTGTAACTTAATTACCAACTCTAGTGGGCACCTGACTTGGGGGTGGGGGCATGTGGTTTTATACATTGAATTTTACAGGAATGTAACAACAAGGTAAGTCAAAGGAAGATTGTACTTATTTTGTTCAAAATTTTACTAAGAATTGTTCACCATGTCAGTAAACCACGCAGGCAACAGCACTGCAGTTTGTAGTGTTTAGTTTGCTAATAGTGCATGCTTGTTATCAGCCTGCGTTTGTAGCTATGCCAGTCATTGTGATTGTAAACCTGTGTGTATGTGTGTGTAAGCCCTAATTTTAAAATAGCAGCTATAAGAAAAAGTGTTCATTATATTCAGTTAGATACTGTCTTGCTTCTCTCAAATCCAAACACATTCACAGCAAATAGATATGTGCTCTAACATAACTGTATCCAGGCGCCAAATAATATCAGTTTATTATAAATTGATGTCCTCTTAGTTCCCTTTTATATTTTATTTAGAACATTATTTAGATTTCATGAAAGTATACATCAAAGTTGGTTATGTTATCTATAAACTCCAGATGAGAACATGAAAGGAGAACATTAAAAATATTTGCTATAAATGGGACTTTGGGTTTAGTAAGGCCAAAATACGGATAAATGGTGGTGCCTTGATGTTTGTTTACTTTTTTCTCTGTCAATCTTCCTAGATTATTGATGCCACAGGTCAGGGATCTGTTATATTCACCACTGTGGCCCTCATGACTAGGACAAAGCGTGTCAGCTGGTGGGATCAGTCACTTGCTCCACAGACATTTGCTGAGCACAGCTCTGGGTCAGAGCATGTGAAGCAGGGATGCGACGGCAACCGACAAGTGAAAGGATAGTGATACAGACAGATGGCAGTAAAGTGCCAGAGGGAAAATGCAGGTGCAGAAGAGTCACCAGTGGTGGGCAATCTAGAGAGTCTTCTCTCTAGAAAGTGACTTTTATACTCAGGCTGAACCACGAGAAGGAGCCAGCGGCCTCAGATCCAGCATTGTAGGCAGAAGGAACAGCAAACACAGGCAACCTCTGCGTAACAGCACTTCTATGACACGGTTTGAGACCTGGGGGAAGCCCCCATGCAACACGGCATCCTAGAACACCATTTCACTCTAGCATGGTTTGAGAATTGTGGAAGCTCTCATGTAACACGGCATCCTACAATATGGTTTCACTCTCACACAGTTTGGGAATTAGAGAAATCCCCAAATTATACAAAACGTAAAAAGAGCTTTTAAGATATCCAAGAATTACTGGTCGAAGAAGAAACTGGTGAAGCAAATTTGGTGGAGATGACATCTGGAACGTGCCGAGACAATTCAGGAGATGATAGCACAGGCAGAAACGAGGAAGTCAAACACTACTCTAAACGGTGTAAAGAAAGGCCTGGCTTAGCCAAACAGAGCTACGTTTCCTAAACGAAGATCCTTCCACTGAAAGAAGCACCGAGTTTAAGAGAGAAAGTCACAAGTGCTTAGCACCACATAATGAAATTTATAAAGATCTCACAGGTAAAAACAACCCATCTAAAATAATAGATTTTTTTGCAAAAAGTACAGAATAGAAGTTGAGATTATGCTGAAGCAAGCTCAGAGGGTAAAGGTACCTTGAAAAAAGAAAACGACCTCAGTGAATGGTGCTTAGTAGTGATGACGAAGAAACCATTATTTAATACATATTAATGTGTTATACTTTGGGTGAAAATTGCTTTAATAAAGATATTTCTCGTATAAAAGTATAATAGGATTTTTTTTAATTTTTGGAGCCTAACCCCCTATTTTGTACTGGTTCTTGGTTCTGTATGACGCAGATTTGCTTAACACGGCATTTGAAGGAGCCTAATCACTGTGTCACACAGGGGCTACCTGTACAAAGATCTGAGACAAAATAGGGTTTTTGGAGTGATGTTCACACAGAACACCTGACACATGGCTGAAGGGTCGTGAGGGGGAGCAGAATTTGTGACCGCCCCCCAAAAATATGCTTCTTTGGCATAAAGATTATTTTAGGTTGATTGTTTTTCAGAAAAACAGACACAAGAGAAGCTCTGAACACCACGTAGCAGTTACCCCCTGTAAGAGACATACATACCCATGTTTATAAGGGAAGTCTCCATTTATCACGGTGTCTCCCTGACTGTACCAGCAAGGAGATGGCGAAATCTCTAGAAACTCTTATTGGTGGGGAGGGCAGAGACTGAAGTCTGTATAACAACCCTGTAAGTGTGCTTTTCCTTACAGGCCTCCCTCACTCCCCATTTTCCTGGGTCTTTAGCTGCAGATGGCATTTAAGATGGTGTTTGGGCCATTTCTGAGACTTATCCCATTTTCTCAGGTCCCTCCCATGTATACAGGAGGTATACATGCTATTAAACTTGTCTGTCTTTCTTCTCTTAATGTGTCTTATATTATAGAGGGGATTCAGCCAACCACCTAGAAGGGGAGAGAAACAATGATTTTTGCTCCCCTTCAGTGGTGATTGAGAATAATGGCAGATGAGACTGATACAAGATGAGGTGACAGAGACGAGCAAGGGCCAAACCCTACTTGGCCCTCTTTGTTCCAAGAGCCATGTGAGGCTACTGGAGTGTTTTAGGAAGAAGAGAAATGAGCAAAGAGTGAGATAGGGAATGTATAGAGTGAACTCACTTCACCAGGCTGCTGAAATCACCAACATGGTGAAGGCTGAGGTATGAGGGAATGATCTCATTCTTATTCTGAGGAGCATGGAAACTTAAACTTTGGAATTTTCCGGTCCTGCATCATTGCCTAGGATCAGTGGTTCTCAACCTTCCTAATGCCACGACCCTGTAATACAGCTCCTCATGGTGTGGTGAACCCCATAAATTATTTCGTTGCTACGTCATAACTGTCATGTTGCTGCTGTTATGAATCATAATGTAAATATCTGATATGTGTTTTCCGATGGTCTTAGGCGACCCCTGTGAAAGGGTCGTTCAACCCCCAAAGGGGTCGCGACCCACAGGTTGAGAACTGCTGGCCTAGACAGACACCAGTTCACTGTGTATTCACCTGAATATACCCCAGACCTCTACACAACCCTCTGATTAGCCCCTGAAGGACTCACATGTCCAGACCACCTGACATCTATTATCCAGACCACGGAACATGACAAGACCTCCTGGCACCCATCTTCCAGACTCCTGACATCTGACCAATAAATATCCTGGACCAATCCGAGGGCTAAGAACACAGGATCCTATCAGTGCATTCTCGAGAGTGCTTTTTATCACGAGAACGCTTAACTCCTCTTTCTTCTTCAGAACACTTCTGAGTTCTAAGGCCAGAAATAAACTTTTTGAGTTTATGTGACAGAAATATGATCTAGTTTCCATTTTTAAAAGATGACTCTGACAGTAGTGAGGAGAATGGATTATTGGCATTCGGCAGATGCTTAATAAATAGATGTCCCAATACATACATTCATGAATAAACAAATGAGTCAATCCACGAAGTCAAATGGTACAGAGGGGCTCACACTACACGCCTGCCCTCTTCTACCATGCCCACTAGTCCTTTCCTGAGGCTCAGGTTCCACACCGGAGAACAACAGGCCTTGAAGTTCCCCGCTCCAGCTCTGAAATGACTCAGAAATTTGTGCCAACCCGCCCTACTGCCAAGGCTCTCAGGCTTTAAGCAGCTGGGAAGAGGAGCTGCTGAATGCCTCGGCTCTGTGTCTCATCGTCGGTGTGGCATTTCGTCTGCAGCTGGGGCCCTCTCTCTAAGACCACTCAGCGGCATCTATAAGCTAATTTCCATGTTGATTGCAGAGACTGGAAATGTATCCACGTGTCATTCTTATTCTCGGCCCAAATGCTTCGTGCCGACAGCAGCTCTGACGACGGGGTGCTGACACCACTTGCTAGTTATTGTCTGCTGTGCAACTGACACGAGTGGGTTTAGGAGGAGGTACAATTTGATAATCAGACCCCATTTGCACAGCAATCACGAGTCACATTCTGGAGAAGATGCAAGTAAGAGCTGGGATGCGGTGGTCTTATTTTCCACTTCCCTTAGCCTAGCAAAGACTGGGTGAGAGATGTTGCTGTGCAAAACAACTTTATGTATTTTTTAATATAATGAGCAGCTCTGAATTTATATAAGTACAGCAAGTGACAGACTATAACACAAAATGCTTTCATGTATGTGATTTCATTTTGCAAATGCATGAGAGTTACAAAGTCATATGCTTGATGAAGATATTCAAACCAAAGAGAAGCATATAAATTTGAAGATAATGTGCCTAAAGTCTATGCCCAGCTCACCCCTGGAGATTGCAGTGGTGGAGGGAAGACTCTGTATGGTCAGACCACATAGATCTAAATCCTGTTTCCACCTCTTAGACAATATTCTGTTATAACCTCAAAACTGTTATTTAACTTCTCTGTACCTCAGTTTTCTCATCTGTAAAGTAAAAAATAATAATAATAATAGTACCCATATAACAGAGTTGCATTAGAGATTAGTTTATGAATATCAACTATGAATGTAGAGTTTAGCACAGTACCTGGCACGCACAAACAGCTCCATAAATATATAGTCTTGCCGCTCATTTCACTACTTCTCTCCAAAGCCAACCTCGCCTGGCACGTGTCCTCCATGCAGCCTTCAATCTAACCATCTACTCACCAACCTTTCATCTCTATTTTCTTGGATTAAAAATGGGATCACAAGCTACAACAGGTTTTTCAATTTGTTTTCCAGTCAAAATGTACCATGGTGATTCTAGTTATCAACATATAGATCTGCATCAGTAATCGTTGCATAGTATTGATTTTATGGATGGGCTAGCACTTACATAACCAGTCTTCAACTGATGAACATTTAGGTTGTCACGGCCTTTTTACTGCTACAAGTAGTGTTGCAGTAAACTTCATTGTGAAAGTATCTAGACATTCCTAATTATTCCTCCACCAGATAGATTCTGAGAAGTACAAGAGTCTCTCAGTTGAGTATTCACAAAAACTCTAAGGGGGAAACGGTAAGTACTCATATCCACAGAGGAGATGGATTCCAGAAGTTTAGGAATTTCCCTAATTCATCACAGTGGAAATAAGATGAATACTCACGTTCTCTGATTCCAAACCCACAGCTCTTCGTATTGGATGACATAGACTTGGATAAAGTTTCTCTCCAGGTGTCTGATAACCTCTATAGCTTGTAGAGTCTTTCATGTTGAAAATTTTAATAGATTTATTCACTTCGTTTTCAGATGGGCCTGGTAAGTCTGACTATAAACCAACCACACAAAGCCAACTGACAGGGAGAAAATATTTTCCTCTTATTCCTACAGATTCTTTGGAGTCTAAAAAGACAGGTTAGCATGAGAAAACAACAACTGTAATTTCATAGGTACAGGAGCTCAGTAAGAATATGAGAGGTCAAAGACAATCAGGCAATGGAGGCGTATACGCCACCCAGAGATAAGGAGGAGAAGGCAGGCGCCTGGGACTTTACAAGGGAGGGAAGCAATTCACAGGGAGATGGAAAAACAAATGTTGGTAAACAAACATCCACCATGCCCCTCAGAGACAATGGGACACAGAGAAGACTGTGAACAAGCTGGTCTTGCTAAATTCTCCCCAGTTGACCACGCCTAGTCCACATTGTTTATAGTTACCTCTGGTGATACCTATCTTTCCTGGAACAGGCTTCCTGTATAAATTCTTTTAGGCAGGGGTGGGGTGGGGTGGGGTGGGTGCATAAAAAGCTCTTCCTAAGCCTTTTGTTTCTTAAAAATAATTAGCCTAAATAATCCTCATGCCAAAGAGACATATTACAGGATGACAAAATCATGCTCCCCTATATAAAACCAACCCTGCATTTTATCCATGCCCACAGCAAGGTCCCCCAATTCTTACACATGGATTAAGGATGGCATTTACTGAGAACTCAATAGGTTAAAGGCACTTTACAGAGGATTAAAAGGAATCTAAGTTGAGTCAGTCACTGTGAAGAGATCTTGTCTTGAGTCACTTTACTTTCTAGGGTGTAAACAAGATGTGCATAAGTAATTACAATAGGAGGTAGATTAATTACTCAAGGAAAGTGACAAATAGACTTTGAAAGCTTAGGAAAAAAAGATTGGCTATGAAAAACCACAGCCTACCTGCTTACCTTCACCCCCTGAGATTCCCAGGTCCGTAAAGTTAATTAGGTATGGTATTAATCCTATAACCTGGAGTGCTGTCTAAGGTGATGATTGTAGCTACAGTATAATAATTTCCTCATGAATGGACAGCAACCTTACACTCAGCCATATATTTTTAGCCTATGTCAGTCAATTTGTAAATAGAAGTTGTAAGATATAAAACCTGGTGAGGTTGAGGGCATAGATGAAATGGTCTGTCCCTATGGCTGGATTTCTTGGTAGCAACATTATATCATATTCTGGGAATATTCATCCAAGTGAATTACATACTGTCAAGCTACAGCAAGATATTTTCACAGCATTTATTAATTATGCTTATAGAACCTTTATACCATGCTTTGAATCCACCACAATGGTACAAAGAAAGTTCTGTTTCTTTTTAGTGTTTGTGGTTATTTAAATTCCACAATTGGACAAAAGAACAGATAGAGTTTTCCTCAGCACTCTGATACCTAGAATGAATTGAATCTCATTTTTTTTCTGTAGAAATAAAACTAAATACTAAAAGTTTCATCTATCTGCACTTTAATCAGTGTTAGTTATTAAGGGGTTGAGCTGGTTGGATATCTTACTTAGCAGTTTCAGATATGAACTTCATTACAAGTGTTCTTTGAAATTCTGATTTTCCCCAAAGACGGATGCTGTTAAAACCCATTCAGTTTTCCAGATGGGAATAATCTAGCTCAGAGGGCTGCTGCTTTGATTCTACCTCCTGCTTGATCAGTAATTAGACTATAGAAAAGAAAAGGGTGGGCGAGAGGCAAGTAGGCATGTAAATTCGTTATCGCCAGTATTTTAGTTAATAACAACTCATCCTAAAACATCAAAATAAAATATTTCCTGAAACCCTGCAAGCATCTGTGAGTTTAGCAAAAAGAAAAAGCATCTGTGAGTTTAGCAAGAAAAGAAATGAAAGGACCAATTTCATTGGTTCATTGTACATGAATCAGAAACACACTTCTTGGATTTCTCAATATGGGAAGATGGCTGGCAAACTTCGTGGGAGCTGTGCAGAGCCGACGGCACTTGTAAAGGAGCTTGACATACCGAAGATATTCTGTGCTGCCCTATAAGCAGTGTAAGCAAGCATTTTCCCACTGAGCCAGGAACCCTGATAACAGCGCACATTTACAGAGCTATGCTCCCCCCTTCACAACCCTAAAATGCTGTGATCAGTCAATCCATTTTCCCTCTCCCTACCTACACAGCAAGATGGTTTTGTGTGGCAGAACAAACATGAAAAAATATATATATACATTATACATATGCCCACACAATTGTGTGTACATAAACATATATGCACACATATTAATCTTATGTGTGTATAGACAAAAATAGACAAAATGAATGAAGTTGAAATTTCAGATAAATAGCAACAAGTAATAGTTTAGTATAAGTATACCCCATGCAATATTTGGGGTCACGTTTATACTAAAAGTATATGTGCCACATAATATCTGGAGTAGCCTGATTCTAAGAAGTGTTTGTTGTTTATCTGTAATTCAATTCAACTTTAACTGATAGTTGGTATTTGTATTTCCTATACCCGGGACCCTAGTCCTTTCACTTACCCAAACTAGATAAATAAGATAAAAAATGTAATATTTGAATGAGAGAAGGTTGGCTTTCTTCAAAGGGAAAAAACCAAAACATCTAGACTAAGAAAAGGCTGAAGGTGACAGAAATTCTTCAACTATTGGGTTCAGAGAAGAAAGGCATGCCACCACAACTTGTGAGGAGGATACAATCATGGTTTTATAAACAAGACTCTACTTGTGCTCTTCTAGAAGCCCCGTCCTGCTTTCAGTAATACTATGGGACAGTGAAGTATGTTTAGAAGGAATTTGGTCACATATTTTGTTTTGGAGACGTATTAGGAAGGCAGAGAGCAAGCGTTCACTGCCCACCTGAGTGGGAGAAGGGAAGGGAAAATGCTAAGAAGGCTGACAGGTATTATAAGGGAGTGTGCTGATTCAGAGAGGGTCACAGACTCAGAGTCAAGGGTCCCTGTACATCCTTTACCCTCTGTGTTATTCTATGCTCAGTCCTTAGTGCAGTGCTTGATGATTACTAAATAAATAGTTGTGGAGTACATTAACGAATGGACTTTTCCATCTATTAGATCAAAGAATAGAACCCAGCCTTGTAGAACTGTGGATTTTCCAGCTAGGCTTAAATTTCTGAAGACGTATCTCTGGGGTTACTGTGACAGAAGACGAGGGTGTCAGAAGCAGGCAGAGATCGAGGCTCACCTCTCTCACATCAGCCAGAACACCTCCTTTTCTATGTCCCCTTTACACTGAAGTTTAAATGAGATTTCATTTCAAAATTGTTCGTTGCAAAAATTAAGGTTATAAATACATTTAAAGTTTAGAAAAATGTCTTAGTTCTAAGGTCTTTGACTCCACCCACTGTCTTTTCTCCAAACAAAATGATACACACATTTGCTCAAAGCCAGCAGGAGGTGACTGGGAGGACACAGTCTAAAGGACAGGAAGGAAAGGTCAACCTGTAAAAAGACTTCTCACTCTGGTCTCCAGTTTCCCCAAATGGTTCATCTCAGTAACATCAAGTCTTGCCTGGAGTGCTAATTACTTGTCGATTCACAACACAAAAATGGGGAAGAAAAAAAAATCACGGGCAATCTCTCCAGCAGTTTGTCATACTGAAAATGCAGCCTAATTGATTCTGCAAATGCACCAAGGGAATACAAAACTGTAATCAGTTTTTCTGTAATGTTTATATCTATAGTGATGGAAGTCTAATTGCAGAATTTATCCGTCTGAAATAAACTGAAGCGATCACAGGTGTACACGGCAATCAGCAGGATGGTGCTACTAGCTTTTGTGTAAATCAGTGTTGGCATTTTTTTGTTCCATACACAAATCAGTCTGGGACCTCAGTTTTGATCATGTAGAACAATATTCCAATTGCCATGCTAAGTGTTTCAGTAATCTATGTAATCTATTACATGTGATATTTCTGTCCCCATCTCCACCTCCTGGAAATCTCTACCTGTCTCTAGCTCTTCAGTTCAGGTGAAAATATCACAGGGGGTCTACCTTGAAAGTGCCCTTGAGTCATGCTCTGGTCTAAGCAATAGGCTTCAATGGCTGCCATGAGCACAGAAGCAATTCAAGTGGCTCAAGGTCCTTATCTGCACGGCTTCCTTGTTAGTCTTACCACGCCTGCGCCCATTCCATCACTGCTCCGTGGGATTACCTTGCCAACCATTGATGACCCTTTTCTTCTTTGGTCCTTTCTTCATGTCTGAATCCTCAGGCTTTTATATGTATATTTAAATGTCCATGCGTGAACCATTTTGACATCAGGCCTGCTTCTAAGCACATAAGTAGGGCAGCAGACTTCTGTTTCTGGGAGGACAGAATAGACACCTTTTGTCCTGTTTCTCATGCTAAGTACAGATAAAAAACCCTGGGCATCACATGCAAAACAAAATCAGGTGACTCTGAAAGAGAGGAGGAGAAGACAGAGAAGACAGGGAACTCTGTCCTGAATAATGAGTTCTCTGGGTCTTCCTTCTGGCTCCTGTATCCCAGATGTGGTGCTAGAGAAGCAGGTGACTGGGAGGGGCCAACGGGCACAACAACAAAATATGACAGAGCAAATGTCTGCCAAAGGAACAGGAAAGGGGGAGCCTGGCGGAGCAGAAACATTTCAGCCAGTAAGTGCTCTACTGCAGCTAAAAACCACAGAGAAACGTGGCCTCACCTGTGCCCACATCTGCGAAGGCTACCTGGGGAGCCCGCACTTCCCTCCTTCCTAGGTGGTAATACGGAGCCGCCACCTCCTCTACCCCTGCCAAGGTGGCGTCTCAGAGGCCCAGAGAGGAGCTAGGGTGCTCACCTGCTGGGGATGAACTCGGTCAGAGCAAATCACATGAATAGCCAATCTGAAAAGACTATATGCATTTTAATCCAACTATGAATACGACATTTTGGAAAAGGCAAAGCCATGGAAATAGTAAAAAATAATTAGTAGTTGCCAGGGATGAAGGGGGGTGGGATAGGTAAACAGGCAGAGCACAGAGGAGTTTTGGGTGGTGAAACTATTTTGTGTGATGCTACAATGGTATAGCATCATGCGCTTGTCAAAACCCAAGGAACACACAACACTACGAGTGACTGTAATGCAAACCATGAACTTGGATGATGTGTTGGGTGGTTAATTGTAAGTCTGGTGGGGATTGTTGATAAAGAGGGAGGCTGTGCATATGTGGGACAGGGGTTGTATGGGAAATCTTTATACCTTCCCCTCAATTTTGCCATGAACTAAAACTCCTCTAAAAAAAATAAAAGCTTAAACACACACACACACACACACACACACACACACACACACATCAAAAGTTGTGTGACACAGCTGAAGTCCTACAGCGAGGAAAACTTAACAGCACAAAATGCATACCTTAGGAAAGAAAAAGACTCATGTCAATAGTTGAAGCTCCCACAGGGAGGAAATAATAAATATAAGGGTAGAAGTAAGTGAAACTGAAAATAGAAAGACACAGAAAGATCAGTGAGGTAAAGAGCTGGCTCTCTGAGAAGGGTAATAAAATTGACAAATCTCTGACAAAGACAGACAAGAACCAAGAAAACAGAAGACATAAATTACTAATACCAATTTTGACATGGGCCATTATTACAGACCCTGCAGACATAAAAAGGATAAGGGAATACTATGAACAACTCTACACACATGAATTTGAAAACTAGATGAAATAGACCAATTCCTTGAAGCTACTATAACACACTCAATATGAAATAAAGTGTTTGAATAGCCCTGTAGCGATTAAGGTAATTAAATTCATAATTTAAAAACTCTCAATGAAGTAATCTCCAGGCCCAGATGGTTTCACTGAAGAATCCTATCAAATTATTAAAAATAAATAACACTAATTCTACATAATCTCTTCTAAAATACAGAAGAGAACACGTTTCATTTTCTTTATGAAACTAGTGTCACCCTGATACCAAACAGGACAAAGACAATACAAAGAAAGAAGTCTATAGACCAGTATCTTTCATGAATATGGGCACAAAAATACTTAACTGGGTATCAGCCAAAGATTTCAATAATATATAAAATTAAGTATATACCGTGATCAAGAAGAATTTATTTCAGGGATGCAAGGCTGGTTCAATATTAAAAGAAAATCTCTCAATGGAATATATTATATTAACAAGTTAAAGATGAAAAATACATGATTGTATCAATCAATACAGAAAAATATTTGACAAAATTCAATATCCATTTATGACTTAAAAAAAACAAAACTCTTAAATAGGACTGACTGCTTTTCCTCTAAGATCAGGTACTGACAAGGATATTGCTCTCACCATTCTAATTCAATATAGTGCTAGAAGTTGTACCTGGTGCAACAGACAAGAAAAGGAAATAAAGGGCATACAGATCCGAAAGAAAGAAAGAAAATGTTTATATTTGCAAATAATGTAATGGCCTTTGAAGAAAATTCCAAAGACTCCACCAAAAAACCACCAAGCTTCAACAAGGTCAAAAGATACTTTAAAAAAAGACAAAATTCAGTTACATTTATATATTCTACCAATTAACACATGGATATCAAAATTAAAAATCAGATGACTTATAAAAAGAATTTCCAGAGGTGAGAGAAAGGGCATTGTCCTCAGAAAGCAAAGGCAGTAAGTGTAGGGAACAGTGTGGTGAATATACATGGGACACAGGATGCTGTAGTTTGACTGGTGCACAGGACGTTCTGAGGGAGATGGTAGGAGAGAAAACTTAACAGCAAAACTTGGGGCAAATCTTGGAGGATTACAGATTAAATGAGATAAAAATACCTGTATTGGCAAGACCCAGCATACCGATACGCAGACTCATAGACACATCAATTCAAAGAGATGTTGAGAAAATAATTTTCTCTTTCCTGTTTATACAGGGACATTTTACAGATGAGAAAACTGAGAGGCAAAGAGACTAGGTGTCTGGGTCAAGTTCCAGAACCAGGATAGAATGCAGGGGTCCTGCCACTTATTGACTAGCTGGTCTTTTCCCAGGGCACAGAAGTAGACAACGAAGATGACCCGTTTCCTCTGCTTGATTCACACTTCTCCCAGACACATCACCAGCAGTGACTTTTCCTAATAATTCAAGTCTGAGCCCCAAGAGTGACTTCCTTGGGGGGGCCTTCTCTGACCTTGCTATCTGAAGGAGCCCTCTCCTCACTGTCCATCCCACCAACCTGATTTCCTTCTCAGAACGAACCATGTTTTGAATTTACTTTGTTCATTTATCAATTCATTTATTGTTTCCATCTTTGGAAGCTCTATTATTTTGCTTTATACGAGCACATGAGAGAGCAAGCTGTGACCTTATCAGAGAAGGTTCCATTTGGAGAACGGTGTTTGAGCTGTGATCTGGAGGTGGGTATGAGCAAATGAGGTGAAGAGAAGGAAGAACATTCCTGGGAGGAGGGAGCGTCTCACCAAGTGCCACTTGCCTGCTCTCGCTACCGACAAGGTCTCCACTGGACCTGGGTGCCCACCGCTCCGTGACTGGTTCTAGCAGGCCTCCTGGACGCTGGGCGGACCCCGTGGCGTTGTTTGTCCCAAGTCTTCACACATGAGACCAGTTATTTCTTTTGCCTGGATTTTCTTACTCCTTTATTATGCACTTTGTAACCTTTAAGACTGGGTTAAATTCTGCCCCTTCTTCCAAGCCATGAATCTCTCAGGATTATTTCAATTGCAACCGGCAAAACCCATTCTAACTAGCTTATGTTTAAAAAGGAAATGTATGGCCTTACATGCTGTACAGTCCTGGGGGAAATCTGGCTTCAAGCATAGATTGTTTTAAGAGAAAATAGTGTCACTAGGAACCAGGTCTTTAAAAAAAAATTATTACTTTGGTTCTTCTCTATAAATTCCAGCCCCGATAAATGTTGCTTTCACATCATTAGGGAAAATAAGAGGATTTTTTCATAAATGGGAAAAGGTTTCCTTGTTTTTCATTGGCCTGTACTGTATCTCATGACCATTCTTGAATATATGAGTATTTTCAGGGAAATGCAGGGTTCTGATTAGTTTTGTTGACCTGTGGGTATTTTTTGAGTCTCTCTTCATTCCTACCTTACGGTCCTGCCTTCCTTTAGCCCCAGCTGTGCTTACAAAAACTGTGTATCTGCTATATGCTTGGAAATTCACTGTGGCAGGTGAGACAGGGAGAGGGATAGGGGCATGGTGCTGGGGTGACAGTCTGCCAGAAACTTACTTGTAAAGATATTAATAAATAAGTATTCCTTTATTGGTGGCTTTCTCTGCCCAAAGTATCACAGGACTACAGTTTAGAAGAGGATATATGGCCTATACCCAAGGAACTGGATGATAGTGTTGTTAAATATGATTATAATTAAAATGATATCATTAATAAACATTCATGTATCAGATATTTTGCTGAGGACTTTATTAACATTTTGTATTTAAACTTCACAACAATTCATTAATTAATAGATAGGAAAGGCAAGACTTGAAACTAATGATTTTCTCAGCAGTAGAATTGTACACCTGGTGCCTATGTCATTTTTGCTAACCGATGTCACCCCAAATAAATTTAAGAATAAAATTTTTAAAAATGTAATTAAATTTATGGGGGTGATGAGAGGACACTGGGGCAGGCGAACATAGGAAAGCAGTGAGAAGGCTGAGGTATGTTCAGGGTTTGAATCAGGGTAGTGGAGACAGAGGGCAGAAACTCAGATCCAGATTCTCAAGTAATGTGAGTGTGCCATTATGCTGGGCACTGTGAGGTCTATGAAGAATTAACGGGGTCATCCCCTACCTGAGGGAGTTTACAGTTTAGGGACGAGTAAGATTTGGTTTTATTTCTATAAGCCCAAATAGGTAATATAAGATACAGAAAAGTTACAGAGATGGGGATAGGGGGTGGGAGTGGAGTGAGGGTGGGGGTGGGTCGGAGAGGGTGTTTCTCTTTGAAGGCATCAAGGAAGACCTCCTAGAGAGACTTAAAAGAATTGAGAAAGTGGTTTTAGTTCAGTAGACAAAAGAGGGGAAAGTGTTTTCAGAGGTCACACTCTCAAATGTCCTCATCTCCAGAAGAATCTGATCTTGATGTGTGCCTACAATGATATTGTGACATGTCTGATTCCTGGGCACAATTGTGCATCTCTTTGTTTTCAGCCGTGCCAACTCAGCACCCTCTGCAAATCCTCAGGCCTGCAAATCCTCAGGCCTGCAGCCTCTCCTGGAGTAATTAATGAAGGTGGTAATGAGACTGGGCTGGTCTCTGATCCCGGAAAGGCCCCCTGTGGACGCCCTGACCTCCTTGTACCTGCGATGCCACTCATCACCACCCTTTGTCAGTTTTGCCATTACATTCTTTGACAGTTTTCAATTCTGATAACAGTAAATCCAAGTCAATTTACAATTAATCTTACCGGCAAGTTGTCATCAAATGCTATCACACAATATCCTGAGATGCCAACATATAATACACAATACATTTATTTTGTGTATTATAATTCCATCAGAAAACCAGTTAAGGATTTCTAACGTTTTTATCCTTGTAATTCTAAGTAGGCTATCTGTTTATATTCATAGTTGTGGAGCTGATGGCTTTGTTAGGAAATGAAGTTGTGATTTTTCTAGAATCATCGGATCAAAATATTTTACAGAAGAAAGGGGACAAAGAGGTCATCTGGTAATAACACTAGTATTTGTTCAGCAGTTTTACAGTTTTTCAACGATTCTTTTCATTCGCCCCACGAGACACACTGGGCAGGAATTAACCACCATCATTGTGCAGTTGCAGGAACTGTTTTAGAGGAGTGACATGACTTACTCAGGGTGACATAGCTAGCTAATGGCACATGAGCCTGGAACCCAGGTCTTCTGATTTTTAGATTATTCTTTGGACTTCAGTGGATTGGTATATATAGTGTGAATCTTCCCAAAGGATTGTCAAAATCAAACAATATCATGGGACTGACAAGTATACATATTTTAAATATTTGGGTATTATCAAATTTGGGAATGACAGAACTACAGACAACAGGGAGAGTGCATGCCCAGTCTAAAGCAATAACAAAATATAATGCAAAACACCCCTCTGGCCAAACAGACCATGCATGTAAACTGAATTTGCCATGAGACTGCCTTACTTCAATCCCTGGGGAAAACTACCTCCTTGACTTCCAGGAATAAAATGGGTCATTTTGGTTTGTAGTGGGGCTCACATTCAACTCAGCACTGAATTGCTGAGTTGATAACCAGTTTTGTTAGTTATCATGAATCTCACCTCCTTAAATCACTGAGTTGATGGTGGGCCCAGGCCTTCTGATCTTCTACATATTCCATATTGATCCCTTGGCATAGATTATGAAGCATATGATTGCTGAATGTTTACTGATGCTCCACACACCCTAGGAGCCAGCCCCTCATCAGTCACAGCATCTAGATATTGATCTCATAGGAAAACTTTAAACTGGGCTTTCTTGAACAAAGAGGGACTCTTCTACTTCATTTACATCTTAACCTAGTGAACGGAGCTATAATGTGCACCATATAGAATCACCCAGTTCCCATTTCCTCAACCTCTAGGGTTTTGTTATTATTTATTTGTCTTTGTGGGAGGTTTGATTTTTTTCTTCCCATATTTCTTTGTCAAGTACTCGTATCTCTTAGCATGTTTATCATAAAAAAGACAGGTACCAAATGCTGGCAAGATGTGGAGAGAGAGAATCCTTGTGCCCTGGTGGGAATGTAAAGTGGTGCAACTTCAATGGAAAACATAACAGAGGACCCTCAAAAAGTTAAAAACAGAACTACCGTTATGTAATCCAGAAATTTTACTTTTGAGACTTTATCTGAAGGAAACAAACATTATGTTGAAGTGGTATCTGCGCCCTGATGTTCATAGCGGCATTATTTATAAAACCAAGACATAGAAACCATCTAAGTGTCCACTGATAGATGAATAAAAATGTGATATATAGAGGGTGCCAAAAATGTATACACATTTTAAAAAAGGAAAAACCTGCATTAAAATTTTAATACTCAACATACTCTGATAACAAAAGATGAATACAAGTCACATTTGACTTCTGCAATTACAAGAGGTGTTCAAAGTGGTGACCATCAGTGTCTAGACACTCCTGATTATGCTGAACTACTGCTTGAGCAACTCTGACCTAAGTGCCCACTTGTATCACTGCCCATGCCATTTCAATCTCTTCCTGAAGTACCGCCATAGTAGCTGGTTTTCTATGGTACACCACATCCTTTAAGGTCCCCCATAGATAGAAGTCAAGGGGTTAAGTCAGGAGAATGTGGATACAAGTCAACTGCACTTCTTTGTCGTATCTATTGTCCTGGCAAATGGTCTTGTGCTCCTCCAACACAATGCTTTCACCATTTTTCTTTGACTGTCCTGCCTGTCACATGGTGATGCTAGCATTCATTTGATGAATGCCATCTTTTGAGCAAGCATCATACTATACATTACTACCGTAATTCAATTCAACTTTGAAAAGTAATACATAGATAACATCTCTTAAACTCTGTATACAGTGTTTCGGCATCCCAGTATATAATGGAATATCATTCTGCTATATAAAAGAAAAAATCTTGGATTTGTGACAACATGGATGAAACCTGAGGACATGATGCTAAGTAAAATAAGTGAAAAACAAATAGC